>APFE031056719.1:74888-102018 GCA_000404065.3 Pinus taeda | reverse complement strand
GTGTCCACATTTGCATCTCATTTTTCACCTAGGTTTGAGTTTGAATTTGCATATAGTTATGCATCATTTTTGGCATCCAATATGGTATCCTTTTGTATGCCCTATTTTGTTCCCTTATTTATGTCTAGTGTTGCACCCTTTCTTAATTCTACTTTAAAACCATTTTTGTGTCATTGTTTGCATCTTGTTTTGATGGCGAGTTTAACATCCAATTCTACTCCCAATTTTTCATCCATGGTTACATCCACTTTTGTCTTCTTGTTTAGAGTGTACTTTTCTTTACATTTATGACCACCTTTAAGGGTTCATTTTACTAATTTCAATTACATAGTGAAATATATTATAGTTTCTAAATATCATTTAAGAAGATATCACAATTCAAATTGATAACTTAATGTTTGTAAACAAATTTAAGGGTAATTGACAATATCCATAAAAAAATAGTAGTATCATCATATATAACAATTCTCCATCAAAAAATCACTAACAATTTTAAATATACATATATGACTACTAAATCAACACCTATCGCAAATATCATTATTCCAAGGTAAATTCATAACATTACATGCAAAAATAGTAATATCATCATACATAATGATTCTCCATAAAAAAACATTGACAATTTTCAACACATATATTATTGAGAAATGGCAACAAGAAATTCTAGTTTAATTTTCCCTTGAATTAAACAGAGAATTAAAATCGAATTCTATTCTCATAGAAACTTGTAAATATTTAATTAAGTTTAATTAACTTAATTAACTTAGGAATTTAGAGTTGGAAGTATTTCTGTAGCCATGTATATGTTCTCCCTAAGTTTTAGGGGTCCAGAATGAGTTTAAATTGAGTTGGAAATTAGATCACTCAGTTTACTAAGTTAAGTTCAGTTAAATTAGTTCTAAATTGTTTTTGGAACTAATAGAGGACTAACAGTCAGTTGGTGCACTAATGCATCCACAGTGCTACTCCAGTTAATTGAATATTCTCCCATGAGAAACTCATGCATTTCAGTTCATAGAAAGACCCAGTTGAGACTAGAGTGCAGGGACAATGTATTATCAATAGTATTGTTTACTGGAGTGTAAATATCATGCATGCATCAGAGATTGATCCTATGTTTGGATTGCACAGTTTTGGAAGCACGCATTCCCTTAAATATGGGCTATTCATCCTAGGAATTACACAATATATTAGTGGCTTGGAGAGCTACATAATTGGCTAAGTGTTGGCCAAGAGCTAGATTGTGAGTTGAGAGAGTTGAGCATACTTGTGTGCAATTGTTCTAGTGAGAAAAATATTTGCATCTTCACTCATATTTATGATTTAATGCAATATAGATAGCGGGGTTTTGAGTAATGGCATTCCATAGATACATCTTGTGTTATGTGCCATTGATTTATCTACTTCTTGTTCATATTGTTTTGATCGATCTATTGGCTTCTACTGGTTGAAATTAGAAGTAGATTATTGTCCTGTGCTTTATTAAATTTCAGGAGCTTGTGAATCTACAACATTTTTTACATGGTATCAGAGTTGAGAACAATATAGTAGGGGTGATTTCAAATTTTTGAGTTTTGGGTTACAAGTGAAATTCGAATTTGTAATACATACTTCAAGATCGACAGCTGGCATTCTATGGTTTGCGGGTTGAGTATGCCTTGGAAGGCAGCTCAAATTTTATAGCCTGGAGGGACAAAATGGAGGTCGTTCTAGAGGATAATGGCTTGAAGGAATTTGTTGATCAAGAAATTCCTAAGCCAACAACATCAGATGCACAAATTTTGGCTGAATGGAAGAAGTGTGTGGTGAAGGCGAGGCAGATAATCCTTGAGGGAGTTCGAGACCACATTTTCTTGAGTCTCCTTGGCAAGGAAACTCTGTATGCAATGTGGAAAACATTGACAGACTTGTATGAAAACAACAGTGACCAAAGGAAATTGGCATTGAAGGAAAAACTTTGAAAAATCATAATGGAGAAAGGCGAGACGATTCCAAAATACTTGAACAAGTTCACTCAATGTCGTGATGAACTTGGAAGTGTTGGAATCATGGTTTCCTATGATGATATGGCAAGTCTTTCTCTTCTAGGACTCCCAAAGAATTGGAATACTTATCAGGACTGTGTCAGTGGTTGGGAGAAGCTACCCGATTGGGAACGACTGTGGTCAGATTTGATGTAGGAGGAGCTCATGAGGAACACCAGAGATGGCTCTTCATCAAAGACTGATGATGTAGAGAACTATGATTAAGGAAAAGAAGGGGAAAGGGAAAGATTCCCATTCCAAATCAGCTTCTTATCATGGAGGTAAGAAGAAAGAAATGATGAAATTTAAGTGCTTTCATTTTCATGAGATGGGCTATTTTTCTACAAATTGTCCACTCAGGAAGTCCAAGAAGAAGTCCTTAGGAGGAGCGGTGGGTGAGGCTTTGGCCTCTCAATTTGAATCGGAATTTTCCCCCCTTGCATGCATGGTGTCATCAATGATGGGAAGTGTATGGTACTTAGACAGTGGCGCTTCATTCCACATGACTGGAAACAAAGAGTTATTGAATGACCTAGAGGAAAAAGATATCCAGATGCATATCGATATGGGTGATGGCGATAAGTATAATGTTACTGGATTGGGCATGATACCTTTTAGAGGTAGCATGGGGCCCCACTCATCTTGAAGAATGTTATGTATGTTCTTGGGCTGAAGAAGAACTTGGTGTCCATTTTAATGCTTGAGGATAGAGGCTATGATGTGATATTCTCAAAAGGAAAGGCATTCCTTCAACACATAGCCACGAGTCAGGTAAAGAAGATAGGGATTTGGGTGAAGAATATCTATAAGCTGGAGGTAGAGGATTGTGTTGACTTGAGTACAAAACTAGAAAGGCTGCAGAGCCGAGACATTGGCGAGTTGTCGCACAAGTGATTGGGCCACTTGCATCATGGGGCTTTGAAGATATTGTAGTAAGTATCTACCACTCTTCCCAAAGGTACGCTTGAGAAAGTTGATACATGTAAGGGGTGTACTTTGAGAAAATAAACCAAGTCTTCCTTTCACGACAGAGACAATCAAGCAGATATTATTCTAGAGCGAGTCCATTAAGTTGTGTGTGGACCATTCTCGATAGCATCCACGACCAAACATAGGTATTATGTTATATGTGTTGATGACTATTCTCGTAAATGCTGGATATTTTTCATGCATAAAAATGATCAAAATTTCAAAAAGTTTTGTGAGTTTAAAGCATTCATTGAGAAAGTGTCGGGCAAGAAGGTTAACTCTTTATGGAGTGATAATGGTGGTGAGTATACCTCAAACAAGTTTAAGAAATTATTTGTAGAGAAAGGGATTAAATGGGAGATAATGACACCCCATAACCCTCAGTAGAATGGGGTGGCCGAGAGGAAGAATAGAAGCATAGTAGGGGCAGAGAGGGTGATGTTGCTTGATTAGGGCCTACCACTACACTTGTGGGATGAGGCATGCAAAAAAACAATTTATGTTCAGAACCGTAAATTGCATTGGATACTTGAGATGAAGACCCCAGAGGAGTCTTATTCTGGTAAGAGGCTAGAAATTGGTCACTTCAGGATTTTTGGGTCATCGATATATTACCAAGTGACCAAATATGCATGGAAGAAGCTTGAGCCTACAACAGAGTTGGGGATATTTGTGGGGTACATTGATACACCTCACAACTATCGGGTATACTTGCTAACCAGTAGGATGAAAATGGTTTGCAGGGATGTCAGATTCAATGAGGAGAAGGCCATGCAAGTTTCCCTTGAGAGGGAGCTTGAGCTACATGCGGATGAGGAGATTTTATCTCCTAAGGTTGAGGAGCCTCTGATTGATGTGGAGTAGCCACATGTAGAGGATTCAGGAGTGGATAAATCCACTCACCCAGAGTCTTGGAGAGAAGGAAGAAAGCAAAGTAGAGAGGCTGACATATTGTTGGATGATGCACGAAAAAATGTGGGAGCACCCACTTCTCAGCATAAGAAAAGGAGGTCACCTAAGAGGTACACTAGATACATGGCTCTTATGGGTGAATGTGTTATGGCAGATCCATATTCATTTAAGGAAGCAATGAAGTAGCCGGTTTGGGTTGATGCCATGATGGAGAAGTATGAATCCATACTTCGTAATAGTGTTTGGGTTGTGGTCTCGAGACCAGAGGACAAGTCAGTGGAGAGCTCCCATTTGATTTAGTAGTGTGGAGAAGCATAGGGCGATTTGTGGCCCGTGGCTTTTCACAGGTAGAGGGCATTGACTATGATGAGACCTTTGCTCCTGTTGTAAGGTATTCGTTGATCATATCTATATTATAACTATCAGTGTAGATGGGTTGGAAGATACATTAGATGGATGTAAAGACAACCTTCCTTAATGGCATGATTGAGGAAGAGGTGTACATAGAGGAACCTGAAGGTTTTGAGACCTTTGATCATGAGTCGCATGTGTTCTGGCTCAAGAGAGTGTTGTATGGGCTGAATCAAGCACCCTGTGTTTGGTACACCAGGATAGATATTACTTCACCGAGTTGGGCTTCACGAAGAGTGAAGCAGACGCAAATCTGTACCACATAGTGGTAGAAAGTAAAATTTTTATCATTGTACTTTCTGTTGATGATCTCATACTGATAGGTGATGATTAGCTGATCAGAGTTTGAGATGAAGTACATGGGGCTCGTGAATTACTTTCTTGGCATGGAGGTATGGCAGGGAGATGTGGATTTTTTTGTGTCTCAGGGAAAGTATGCCAATGAGATACTAAGGAGATTCCGCATGGAGAACAACAAACCCATGGAGACTCCTCTAGCACGTAACTGGAGGAAGGAGGATGCTACTTCAGGGGAAGTAGTGGAAGCTACTATTTACAGGCAACTTGTGGGTTCACTCATGTACTTGGTGAACACATGATCGTATATGTGCTATGAAGTTAACTAGCTTAGTCAAGCGATGGTTAGGCCTACAAAGCTATTATGGAAGGCGATAAAGCATGTGTTGAGATACCTTAGGGGCACTTTAGTATGGATTATGGTACAAACGGACAAATAGAGTGAAGCTTCAAGGCTTCATCGATGTAAAGTGGGTAGGGAGTCCATCCAACCTGAAAAGCACATCATGAGGGATCTTTAGTATTAGGTTAGCAATTGTTTCTTAGTACAACATGAAACAAATATCGGTTGCACTCAGTTCAGTAGAGGTAGAGTAAATGGTTGCAAGTCAGGTAGCACATTAGGCCATCTGGATGAGGAAGATCCTAATTGGTTTGTATGGTCAACAAATGGATCCAACTATGATTTACTGTGATAACTAGAGTTGTATCAAACTCTCTAAAAATCCTATTTTTCATGATCGGTCCAAGCATATTGATCTTTGATATCATCTTCTCATAGATTGTGTATTGAGGTGGATTATGCTGTTAGAGTACATTCCCATGGAGGAGCAAGATGCTGACATTTTGAAAAAGGCATTGTCAAGATGTAAATTTGAGTTTCATAGAGACAGGATCAGGGTTGCTGATAATCCCCTTCTTGTTGAGAGGGATTGTTGAGAAATGGCAATAAGAAATTCTAGTTTAATTTGTCCTTGAGGTAAACTGAGAATGAAAATCAATTTATATTCTCATAGCAACTTCTAAATAGTTAATTAAGTTTAATTAACTTAATTAACATAGGAATTTCAAGTTGGAAGTATTTTTGTAGTCATGTATATGTTCTACCTAAGTTTTAGGGTTCCAAGATGAGTTTAAATTGAGTTGGAAATTAGATCACCCAGTTTACTGAGTTAAGTTCAATTAAATTAGTTCTAAATTGTTTTTAGAACTAATAGAGGACTGACAGTCAGTTAGTGCACTAATGCATCCACTAGTGCTACTCCAGTTAATCGAATATTCCCTCATGAGAAACTCATGCATGTTAGTTCAGAGAAGAAACAATTGAGACTAGAGTGCAAGGATAGTGTACTATCAATAGTATTATTTACTGGAGTGTAAATATCATGCATGCATGAGAGATTGATCCTATGTTTGGATTGCACAATTTTGGAATCATGAGTTTCCTATAAATACAGGCTGTTAATCCTAGGAATCACACAAGATATTAGTGGCTTGGAGAGCTACATAATTGGCTAAGTGTTGGCCAAAAGCTAGCTTGTGAGTTAAGAGAGTTGATCATAGTTGTGTAGAATTGTTCTAGTGAGAACAAGATTTGTATCTTCACTCATATTTATTATTTAATGCAATACAGATAGCGGGTTTTTGAGAAGTGGCTTTCCCCATATACATATTGTGTTGTGTGCCATTGATTTATCTACTTCTTGTTCATATTGTTTTCATCAATCTATTGGCTTCCACTAGTTGAAAGTAGAAGTAGATTCTTGTCTCGTGCTTTAGTAAATTGCATGAGCTTGTGAATCTACAGGATTTTCTACATATATAAAGTAACAAGATAATACTAATAATGTCCTCATTACCTTTATCCAAATAAAATAAGATTCAAATGTGTGATCATCAGATCAAAATATTTCGTGAATATCATTATTCTAAGGTAAATTCACAACATCCATCCAAAGATAGTAATATCACCATACATAATAATTCTCCATCAAAATAATGTTGACAATTTTCAGTATATACATAAAATAACAAAATAATAATGATAATATCATCATCATATTTAATCAAATCAACTAAAATTCAATGTATGATTACCAAATCAAAATGTTTCATAGATATCATTATTCCAAAGTAAATTCACAACATCCATGACAAATAGGAATCTCATCATACACAATGATTCTTCATTAAAAAATGCAAACAATTTTTAACATATTCATAAGGTAACAAGATAGTACCGATAGTATCATCATCATTATTCCAATCAACTAAAATTTAAATGTATGATTACCATATTAAGACATTCCAACTAAATATAAAAAATAATGCACGACTAGCTAGCACCACGAAAAGCATAGTCAATATCATCCTCATGATCATTTCAATGATCATCATCCTGACCATCCTGGTAATCTCATCTACATAATCATCACCAATGCCATCGCCATCGTCATCATCATCGTCTCTAATATTTGATGTAAGCTCAACATAGGCTATGTCATCATCTTCGATGTGATTACGTGTAGTGTTATGGAAAAAACATAAATATTACATGTTAGTACTAATTCCATAGCACAATGCATATTTTTGTTACAATACTAACAATAAAATGAGGTAGGACATAATAACATTTAATAGTACTAAAAAATAAAATGAAAATATGGTTTAAGATATATGGGAGATCCAGCTAAGATTACACTTGTAATTCGCATTAAGTAGTAGAAACACTTTTTAATGCATGTGAAGTAGGTACCCAATTGTTCTTCATATTCTATTGTGAATTTTTCTTATGATATCCATGCACAATTGGTAAATTAAGAGTTACTGGAAGCTTCAACTTAAATTACAATTGCAATTTGAATTAGAAATAAAAGAAATTTTAATAAAAGAAGAATGTCACATGAAAAGGTAAAATGTTTTTAATGAAAAATAAGTCACATACAATACACTACAAGAAAAAAGGAAATTAGTGAGGGTTGAAAAATATCACCATAAGCTCATTGGTGATGGTCAAAAGAGTCTTTGTCAACAAAAACTTAACATCACCAAAGGCGGCATCGCCAAAAGTATAAGTGTTGTGGCGACATACAAGGTTCATCACCAACAATGATTTTTAATGATGGACGATGACCGCCACCATTTCATGTGAGCAATGGTGATGAACCTTAGCCTTTGTCACCATTTAATATGAGCAATGGTGATGGAACTTAGCCTTTGTCACCAAAAATACATAGGATAGGCATGCTAAGAAGCAGCCTTCATTGTGACTTACCTACTCATTTCACATAAGAGTGTTGTAGAAACACCAAATTTCATTCCATGCAGGTGCACCATGGAAACACCAAATTTGGTGTTGGTGTTAGGTTGTGCCAAAAATTCTAAGTTGTGACCAACCCTATTCCTATCCATTATTCTACCCACCATGTTTCCTATTTCTCCCTTGTGCCTTACACCCTTGTTTCATGTGGGCATGTTGTGGAAACACCAAATTTTGTTCCTTGCAAGTGTGACATGAAAACACCAAATTGTGTTCCATTTAGGCTCTCCTCGGGAACACCAAATTTCATTTTTTACAGGCACACCCTGGAAACACAAAATCTCATTCCATGCATGGGAACATCAAAGTGTTCCATGCAAGTGCGCCTTGAAAACACCAAATTTTGTTATGTGCTAGAGTGCCCTGGAAACACAAAATTTGATTAAGTACGAGGGAACCCTTGCAAACATCAAATTCCATTCTATGTGAGTACATCTTACAAGCACCAAATTTCATCTATGTGACCATGCCTTGTATACACTAACTTTTTTCCCATTTTCATGTGCCTCAAAAAAACCAGATTTTGTTTTGTGTCTGTAGGGTTATAAAACTCTAAATTTTGTTCCATTTCTTAATCATGCACATGAGGGCATGCCAAAAATGCTAAGTTGTAATTGACCTTGTGCCTATTTTTCATTCAACATGCCTTTTTGTCTAGTACTTCCTTGTGTCTTACCTCATTGTTTTGTGGAGGCATGTCGTGGAAATTTTTTTTTTTCCATGTAGGTGCATCGTTGAAACACCAAATTTGGTGATGATTCTTGCTCGTTCGCAAGAGGTCATGTCAAAATATTTGAAGTTGTGACCGACTTTATTGCTATCCATTGTTTGGCCTGCCTTATTTCCCAACACTCCCATGTTCCTTACCTCCTTATTTTGTGCGGGCATGGCGTGGAAACACCAAATTTTTTTATGTGCAGGCATTCCCTAAATTCAACCATGGCCATTGTTAATCATAAAATATTACTTAATAGATGGGGTGGTGTTGACGGTGTTGGACCCGCCAACATTCAGGGGATCTCCCTGATATTAAGTCTCAACTAGACCTCACGCCATTTGGAGTATGACTTTGAGCAGTGGGGTGTTAATGATATTCCTTTGTTGCAAATACACATAGAGTGGTGCATGGTGTCTTTGGTGAGAACAAGTGTGTGACCCTACAGATAGTCAAGTGTGATGCATGAACGGTTCCAACATACTAAAGGAAAAGAGAGTGAGCCCCTTAGAAGCTTGTAATAGTACACAACTTAAAAGGAACGCACAATCATAATGACATCACAAGCTAACATGTGGAATAGTCCACAAGTTCAGGTGACAAATTAATATAACAACATACATTCAACAAGGCTTGTACAAATTCAAACATAATAGTTCTTAAGCATGAGCGTAAATTAAATAACATACATTGAAAATGCGCCAAGAGCCAAGGGGACAAAATGAGTCCTAGAACTGCGAAATGCGCAGTTGGTCCAGCCTGTACTACACACTACGTAGTTTCAAAGGCCAATATCTCATCTCGAGCCTTAGGATTGCAAGGTTTGTTGATCTCCCTAGGAATGTTAGTGATCCAATATTGAATGTACAAATAATATATAGAGGCGTCAGTTAAATATATTTGAGTGAATTAGGGCTTGTGATGCATATGCCTAAAATCAAGGAAAAAAAGACACTTCACAGAAATTTCTAAAAATAACGAGTGTGCCTCCTTCGGGATACTAATAATGGATCCATATTTTTTAGGGTTTCTTTTTTATTTTTAGATTTTTTTCCTTTTTTTCTTTTCTGTGGATACTTGCCATGCACACTACCGGGAAAGATTGCACAATTTTGGGGGACTAGGCAACTTTTTGGCTTAGTGCACAGTGCCATTTCTTATATGAGTGATGGATTGTGCAGTTTCTGGGCTTAGTGTTGGGCTTCCTTCCATGACTATGAATTTTCTAAGCACAAGGTTGACTATCAGTCTGAACTGCACAATTCCAATCATCAAGGTATTGCATAGTTTATGGAGGCAAGCCTAGAACTGTTGTAAGACCAAGTTGGGAGATTAGCTTCTGACTTAGAAAGATAAATTAGGTGTGGAAACAAGAAAACACAAGGACAAATGAAAAACATAAGTCTCAATCGATGCATGAATACTTGAATCAGTGTAAGATAATCTCCTTTGGATAGGAAGGAAGCCTCTAAAATCAAAACATAGGCAAAATTTGGAAGGGTGGTTGTAGCCACTACAACACTAGTGACACACTAGTAGAACTCCAACTCTTTGTATGAATACTTGAAAAATAGGTCTAAATATTTTGGAAGTATTTTTCAGTTCATTGATTGTCACAGCTTCTTAACTTAGCGAGAGTTACAGACATAGTCCCTACCATTCTCTTCATCGGCGGCACACATAACAAGTGAATTCAGATTGATTTGTTTTGATTGGGGATGAAGAGTATATAAATACATAAGTAAAATAAAATGCCAAAGTCTTAGTTTTCATCTATGATGTTGCTCCACTGCTAGTAGGCCTAGACAATACCCCAATGGAGTCACTTCAGGAACACAAAAATTTCTCTACTACGAGTGAGCCTTGATAGTACCCTAGCGGAGTTGCTTGCTTCCCTCTCTATGTAGGAATCCTTTCTGTTCTTTCACCCTTTATTTCATTTTTATTTGTTCAAAGAACTGTGCATATGAACTTATTTATTTCTTGGGGGCGGTAGAGGGATCCTGACTTATTGAGAGCATAAGAAGTTGTCCCTTTAGAGAAGTATATTTATATAGACCATTGATTACTTGTTAATTTTTTCCTCCCCTCCTTACTCTAATCAACTTAGTAGACAAACATTAATAAAAAATATAAGATTGATTAGAGTAGGCGGTACTAGTTAAAAGTGCAAGCAATGTGATTTCATTTTGACTTTCTCTAAAAGGAACGTAATTTCCACTAGAGTATCATCGACTAAAATAATGAAAGATTCATGAAAAGAGAGGGAATATGTAGAAAACCAAGTGTTGATAGACGTAAAAATTCCTCTTGGACTTCACCTTGCTTGTTTGATGACTGAAAGAAAACAAACAAAAGGAAAGAAGCAGAGAGGAAAGAAAATTAAAGCAAATCAATCCAAAGAAAAACTACTCCTACTCCTAACCTAATAAGAGCATAGGCCAGACTTGCGTGAAGTGATACTTCCAATGCAGCCACCAACACATTGGCTGGCCCATGTATGCGAGTGAATGAATGTCAAGAAAGATATACAATCATAATAACAAACAAAAAATATAGGACAATTCAAGCCAAAACATTCAAAGTTTGGAAGTACACGTAGAAAAGTAAGAAGAGAACATGCATGGAAGACATTCAATGGGTGCATTGTAGTGTTTAGACACACTACAACTCGAATACATGAAATAAAAAACTTGTGAACTGCAAAAACAAGTGAACATAAAGAAAGAAGAATTTTTTTTCTTTGCAACCATGCTCACTACGTACGACTCCTCCAATGATTAAATGATAGGATCATGTGATACAGATGGAGGATGCAAAAATTGTAAAACATATTGATCTTCAATGTGTACTATAGAGTGATGAGGATCCTGGAAATGTTCAACACATTTCTAATCAGAAGTGGAACTGACCTCAAGACTATGAGAACCTGACGTAACCATTAGCTCGGACGAAAGTGCATCAAGAACTTAGGGAAATTCCAATTCACCAGAAGATCGATCATCGAAGACCAGTGGCTTAGAAATATTGACAGTGGAAAAATGAGAATCATAATCAAATGAATCAATGAAATTATCATGACATTCATGATTAGAAAGTTCAATATTACAAACAGAGGCATCCTCATGATATGACGAATTGTAAAGAGGGGAAGATGTGAAGCGAGAAATTTCACCCTCTATATTTTTAGAAATATAAGATGAGATATTGGAAAGATTAGGAAAAACATGTTTGTCCTCTCTACATTCGAATGAAAAGATGACATTTCACGTATTCTGATAATGATCGAGAACCAATACTTTACAATATTTAATAGGGAAGACATGATCGTGGAAGATGTTAAGATAATGAGGGAGAGGTGAAGAAGGAGAAGAATCATCCTTCATTGCAAATTCTTGTTCATTTATGGGCTCCCATACATAATCGTAAATGACATCGTAAGTTGGATATTCAACACTAACTCCATCCACAATCTAATCCTCATGAAAATAAAAACAAGGGTTCAAAACACGTGAACATATCAACTCATAATCCATAGGATCAGAGGAACCAAAGGATGGAGGATAAGGAGATAACACTTCATCACAACCATCATATTCGCAGTCCAATCCTACACTGAAATTCTGAGTATGTGGGGTGGGAGAAGATGGTTGTAGATCAATAGATGAATTCTCAAATTCTCTCACCTCAACCTACGAAATTGGAGTTGTTTTATGAGAAGCAGACGAAGGGTCACTCAAAAAAACAACCTCATCCATCGCAAATTTAGAAGCTATAACACCAAAGTATGTTTAGAGAGGTTTGAAATATTCAATATCGTGTGGATTTTCTGAAATGTGAACAATATATAGGAATCTATCAACCAAGAAATACCAATCAACACCATCTTCTGGAAATTCAAATCAAAAATGAATAAAATGATCACGAAAATCCTAGATAGATTCATGAGGTGTTTTTCCCAAATTCATAATGCTCTTGCACAAAGCTTTACAATCATACATATCAAAGGCACATAACAATTCTATAACAAGGTGTTCGAAAGAGTGTATGAAGTCATTAGGCAATGTATTACACCATTCTCGTATGAGCCCTTCAAACTTGATAATGAACAACCTACAACCAGCATCCTTACAATGGATATTGTGCTTCGTGCAAAAATCAAGAAAATGGGCAGTGTGCTCAAATAAGGTTGTTACACCCTCACAATTGAATTTCAAATTTTACAAGTCATCAATAATTCTCACCGACACTTTCATAGTTGTGTGTTTAGAAAAACATGTCAGGGTTATGATTTGGGGAGAATCCATTAAATGAATGAAAAAATTCAAAAGAGACTTGGACGGATCAACTTGTCATTTTACCCTCTTTCTAGCACCATAAATGTTGATGGTGTTGGACTTGCCAACATTCAAGGGATCTACCCAATATTAAGTCCCAACTAGACCTCACAATGTTTGGAGTAGGAGTGTCAGTAGTGGGGTGTTAATGATCTGCCTTGGTTGCAAATATGCATAGAGTGGTGCATGGTGCCTTTTGTGAGAACAAGTGTGTGACCCTATGGATAGTCAAGTGTGATGCATGAACGATTCCAACAGAAGAAGGGAAAAGAGAGTGAGACCCTTAGAATCTTCTAATATTACACAGCTTAAAAGGAACATACAAGCATAATGACATCATGAGATAACATGTGGAATAGTCCACAAGTCAAGGCGACGAATTAATACAACAACATGCATTCAACAAGATTCATACAAATGAAAATTAAATCATTCATCAGCATGAGCATAAATGAAATAACATACATTACAAATACAACAACAATAGTCCTACTATATTCACAACATATGCATGAAAGTGTGTCAACCCTAAGTTTTATTATAATTGAAAGTTCCAATCATACATACACCATTGATGACCACTAGCCCCAATAGTGGAACATTAAAGTCAGAAACACCTGCTCCTCCAAAGAAGTATACTCCCTCTATGCTACGAAGAAGCCAAGGCTTTCACAAAACTCCCATGCTCTTCCTCAGTCTAAGCCTAGCTAAAAGCTTGGCTCCCAAAATCCTCTTACATGAGTTATGAGGTTCTATTTATAACAAGGGGGTGGATGACCTTTCAACTCCCCTTTTTGACCTTTGGACTACCCTAAGGACTCTTCAAATTATTTCAAATGACTCATTACATTGCATCATGACTCTTCATATTCCAATATTGAGACTTGGAATTTCACTTACAAAATAATTAAAAATAATATTACCATTTAACAATTTACACTGGTACCCATATAAGACAAAATAAGGTAGAGACAACTTGACAGCCTAAAAAGACAAACATTGTGATGCTTGATTTTGCAAGAACTCTAGCTCAATAACTTCCACTTGATGCTTCATGGTAACATATTGGTGCCAAGCTTGGTATTGTGCGATGACATCCCCAAACTGCGTGATGGTGTCAGGATGGAAGCAGACTCTAGCATCCATGGCATCTGGGTATAATGACTTGGAACCAATTTCAACATCCTTTTGAACCATGAGCAACATTTTTCTAATTTGGATAGGACCAACAATGTAGTTCCGCATGTTCTTTCTGTTCAACTCCATTTTTTTTAGTTTATCCTCAGTGGTTCCCTTAATGATCCTTAAATGATTTTTATTGGTTGATTAAGCTAATTCATTACCTTGGGGATAATAGTTAGATGAATATTTTAGTTTGAAACCTTTATGGACAACAAATTTAGTTATTGAAATGGAAAAAGAATAATGGGAATTATCGCAAATTAATGTGCTCAGGAGACTAAACCTAGTGATTATAAACTGATCAATGAAAGAAACCACTTGTTCAATAATAACATTTTTGAGGGGAATGTCCTCTACCCATTTTGTAAAGTAGTCAGTAGTGGTGAGAATAAACCTATGATATTTGGAAGAATTATGAACAATATCACCAATTATGTTGAGGCCCCATTGCTCAAAGGGTTCGTCAATGATAACAAGCTACAAATGCAATGTTTCTTTCCTATCTCCTCCAATAGATGTTTAACATATTTTGCATCTTGGTACATATGCATGAGCGTCCTTGAAAAGCATGGGCCAATAATATCCTACATGGAGGATTTTATGGGATTTTGTATCACCTCAAAAATGACCACCAACTGGACCATCATGTAATTTTTGCAAAACTTTTTAAGTCTTAAATTTTGTTAGAAATTAATTAAAATCAATACAAAAAATATTTTGGAAACACAAATAAATAAACACATAAAACAAGAGAGACACAAATGTACGTGGTTCACCCAATTTGGGCTACATCTATGGAGAAACAACCAATTCTTCTTTTTATATTATCTAGCAAAATGAAGAGATACAACCTACAACAAACCTGTTGTAATTTCCTCTTCGCTCTCACACAACCTCCTCTCTCTCTCTTTCTCAGAATAATCATACACAACTGCAATACAATTCCCTCATATAAACCAAGGGTTTCCTTCTAGGGAAAAACCCTAAATTAACATAACTTATACCGTCAGATCATCCGCCTAATAAACAACTCAAATTGACTATGAAATTACAATATTTTACAAGGAAATTTTTCATCTATTTTTAGCTTCGAGGGCGGTTCCCCCAAACCCTTGCCCCGGGAGTCTCATAAAAATCATCGTCGCCCCCCCCCCCAAGACCCCTTGACGAAAATTAAATGGATGGCGTTTACACTCCCCGTTAGGAACAAGGATCCAACGTGACAGAAACAGAAACCTTTGAATAATCTGGAAGATAATCAGGCTCCACACTCAAAAAAAATTTTCAAACACTTTAATAGCATGGAATCATAGTTTTTTCCAAACAAAACCATATTTATAATTTGGTATTGATTTTCCTTTAGTCTTAAAGCACACTTTTTCTAGATTCTAAATGAAAAGGAGCTGAACCATGAGTCAAAAAATAGATTAGGTCGACATAATGTGAATTAGAAGTGTCAGGGATAATGCATATTTGATGTAAATCTTCTGGTTCTTGAGCTTTGAAACTATCTTATGATTTTGAATCTATAGTTTGTGTAACAAACTTACACAATATTTGACCTCAAACAACCTTAGCAGGATTAATTTCCAAATCATATTATTGTAAAGCGACAACCCACTGAGCTCCCTTTTCTCCAAGGTCTTACTGAACTAATAGGATTATAACAACAAAATAGGGCACAATTACCTTAGTGTGTGATTTATTTAGAAAGGTTATAAAATGTTTAATTTATTTGAATACTACATATGCCTGCTTTTCAACATCTAAATATTTTAACTCTGCTCCTTGTAATACCAAACTATTGAATGCTATAGGTACTTTTGCATCTTGATCAATTTTTGTGTTATAACAATTGCATAACATAGATCAAAGACAAACATATATAAAATAAATTATTTATCATAATTTGGTGAGAAAAAGGAGGGAGCTTGTATAATGGCTTGTTTAATAGAGTCAAATGCTTGCTTTTCTATCACACTCCGCTTGAAGGATGCTTTCTTTTTAATATTTTTTTGCAAAGGAAACACCAAGAGATGATGTTAAGGAAATTTTTTCTCTAGGAGGGTCTATGCACCCAACCATGAGACTAGCTATTACGACTAGTCTCCCCCTGAGCTTCCTCCAACTAGACTATGTAGGAATTAAGCATTCAACTCAATAATTTTGTACCTCAAGACCACCCATGTCCAATACAGAACCTAACCCTTTCCAAGTTCTCTAAAGATTTCACTGGTTCAACCCCCAGCTCTCGAATCATTCTTCTCCTCCTTTTCTTTGACAATGTTCCCCTTCCCGTCTCATCAGAGGGAAAAAAAAGGCACCCTTCATAACTTTCCCAATTATCTAGTGGTTCTTTTCTTAAAAAAAATAAAAAAAATTCTTGAATTCAATCATCCTCATTTAAGAAAATTGTATATATTATATATATATCTATATATATTAATATATATATATATATATATATATATATATATATATATATATATATATTCATATATATATATATATAATATATTATATATATATATATATATATATATATATATATATATTATATCTTAATATCTATATATATATATATATATATATATATATAGTATATTATAATATATATATATATATTATGAATAGATATAGATATTAGATATAGATATAGATATATAGATATAGATATAGATATAGATATAGATATTATAACAATTTTCCAAGTCTCTTTAAGTCACGGGCCATGGAATTTACTACACAGTAAAAAAACATTAGAAGTAATAGCAATAACTTAGTAAATGTTCCTAGGGGTGTTACATCCCCCCCCCGGTGCAGAACATCATCCTCGGTGTTTGATTTAGTCTGCTAGAATAAGTCGGGATAGGCCTTGCGCATAAACTCCTCATCTTCACAGGTAGCCTCCTCTAGGCTAAAGTGCTCCCATTGCACTTTAACCTGGGTGATGGCCCGCCTACGTAGCATGGTTGCTCTCTGCTCGAGAATGCGTAGAGACTCTACTAAAATTTGTCTGTCTAGTTCAACCTATACACACCCAAGGCCTGCCATTGGCTCATGTTAATTGTACAAATACTTATAATAACCAAACGAATAAAATAATAAATAATAATAATAATTAACTGTTGTATATTTTTTTTACCTGCACATTATGCAAGTAAGTTACATGCATAGGGTGATACATGTACTTTTTCAATAAAGAAACATGAAATACATTATGAATATGAATATGACCAGGTAAGGCTAATTTATATGCTACTAGTATGATTCTTTCCAGAATCTGAAAAGGCCCACAGTAGAGGGGGGGCAACTTGGCACACCCTCCCTAATGCAATGTACTTTTCCTAGGTTTAACACATAGGTATACATGATCTCCAACCTGGAATGCTCTGTAGGTGCTTTTCTTGTTTGCATACATTTTTTCTGTCCCGAGCAGCTTTTATATTTTTGACGAACTTTCTTTACTTCCTGCTCCATATCGGCCAACATTTTAGGTCCTAGCACTAGTTTATCTTCAGGGTTATTCTATTTAATGAGAATTTTTCATTTCCTTCTATAAAGTACCTCAAATGGACTCATTCCCAATGATTTGTGATAACTGTTATTATATGTGAATTCAACCAAATGAAGGTACTCCTCCCATTTGGTTGGTTGTTGCATCACAAACTTTTGTAGAATATCCTCCAATATTTGATTCACTCACTCTGTCTTCCCATCAGTCTGAGGGTGGTAAGTGTTGTTGAATTGAACCTGAGTACCTAGTCCTATAAAAATATCTTTCCAAAAGGTTGATGTAAAATTTACATCTCGATCGGAGATCACCACTTTGGGTATGCCATGCAACTTGAATATTTCTCTCATGAATATGTCAGCAATTTCAATAGCTTTCTAGGTGGATTTAACTGGTATAAAATAATTGGTTTTGCTCAATTTATCCACTACTACTATAATGGAATTGTTATGCTTCTTATATCTAGGCAAACTCGTAACAAAATCCAAAGTGATGGTATCCCATTTCCACCCAGGAATGGGTAGTGGGTGAAGCAATTTAGCAGGGTTCTGGTGTTCCAATTTAACTTATTGTCATTCCAGACACTTAGCTAAATACTCAGTGATATCATTTCTCATGCCTGGCCAAAAGTAATCTCTCTTTAATGCAGAAAATAATTTTTGATATCCCGGGTGGGCAGCGTATGGACTCCGATGGAATTCATCTAACATAAACTGTTTTAGGGAGTTTTGATTGGGCACATATATTTGCCCCTTAAAATTTAATAGATATTCAAAGTTTAACCCATAATCAGATTCTTCGTTAAGATTTCGTGCATTATTAGCTTGTTGCCTTAAGAATTCATACTCAGGATATTTATGGGATGCTTCCTTAATTATTTCTAGGAATTTTGAATTCACTTCACTATAATGCATCTCATAGACACAATGTAATTTTTTGATAAGAGCATCAACAACTCGATTCTCTTTTCTTTTGAGATGTTTTATGTCGAAATAAAACTCACTCATATAAGTTGTCCATCTTTCCTGTCACGCATCTAGGTTGGGCTGATTAAAGAAGCTTCTTAAGCTTTTGTGGTTGGTCATTAACATAAATTTATTTCCTAGTAAATAATGGCACCACATTTTCAAGGCATGATGATGCAGGAGCATCTGGCCGTTTTCTAATTTAAAGAGGAATCCAAGAGGAGCGATGAAGACGTGGACCGTCAAGCTGAAAAACAGGAGGAAAATCTGCTCTAAAACAGATTTAAAGAGGATTTGATGGATTGTTATCTACGTGCATGTATTTCTGAGAGATTTTTGTAACAGATTCAGGCCTTTGTAAATGCTTTATAAGCATGTTTGTATGCGTGAGATGGGGGGGTGCGCTAGTGAGGATACAATGTAGCCTGGGTGGATTTATTGGCTAAGGCTGCAATGCCTTAGACCAGTAGTCTTTTGTATATAATCAGAACTATGGATTATGTCAAATTTCTGTCTATTGCGTGATGAGTTTTTACAGTTTAAGTTTACGGTTAAAATCCATGTGAGGGCTTATTTCTGTTGAATGAATGTGTAGTTTGAAGTGTTAGATTGAACGTTGTTTAAGTTAATTTACGATGGTTCGAGTGTAAAGTGTTGGCATAATTTACATAGGACAGATTTAAAAATCGATCTACTAAGGTATGGAATCAAGAATTAATGAATGCGTTAACCCCGAACTGATCTCGTTGTTGGGATGTTAATTAACGCAGAATTCATCTGCTTGCGGAAGGATGGCTGTCACCTCAGAGTTGTTTTCTGAATAGCCAGCGTTATTAATTCTTATACTGCGTTTATGTATGGGTAAATGTTTCACAGTTGCAAGGGATAATAGATTAGATGGCATTGGAATGAAATCGACTGAATATTTTAATAAAGGCTGTCAGCATCAAAGCATTGCCGTGACATGTTAACCATTGCTCGAAAGGGTTTTTGATTTTTGTTATAAGTGACTGTTCATTGAAGATAGCATGCGGCGCAGGGAAGAAATGGGTATCAAATTGTAAAAAAAAAATCGATGTCAAACTGATAAAGTCGTTGTTGAACTGATATGGCTGTGGATTGTATTATGGTTGAGCGTGGGTCTTACTACTTGGCAGGTATATCGTGTATTTGAAATGGTTATGTAGACTCTTATGTATGGATGCTTGGTGGTAATGAAGATCCACATTTTAAAAGTGAAATCTCTTCCGATAAGGTCTTGTGGGCCCATAACCCACAGGCCCAGATTCTATTTTTATATGAAAATGGATTTTGGGCTTACCCCAAGATTTTTTTTTCATCAAGTGGTATCAGAGCAGGGAAAGGATTTCCTGCGAGAAGAAAGAAGAATGCAAGCAAAGGGGAAGAGGTACAATTGTGTTAAAGCTGGAGAGTTTATGATCTTACCGTCGTGCAGATGGCGGTAGCGAAAGGTGAGAAGATTTGCAGCAACCTAAAGCGAGGTGTGCTCAATTGGTTCCAGAGAGGAGAACCATAAGGATGCCAAAAGACCGAGTGTGGAGGGCTTGGTGAGGTATCGTGTAACAGAGAGGAGACTGTTACTACAGAGGTTGGTTGCAGCTCACAGAATATCATGAAAGCAGTTCCACTGAAGAAATGCAGTGGGTAGAATTGCTAAGGACCAGGAGAAGTATATGACCAGGAGGTCATAATTTTTTTTTTTACCTCAGGAGTCTAACGCAGGAGCATTTGGACGTTTTCTAATTTAAAGAGGAATCCAAGAGGAGTGATGAAGACGTGGACCGTCAAGCTGAAAAACAGGAGGAAAATCTGCTCTAAAATAGATTTAAAGAGGATTTGATGGATTGTTATCTACGTGCATGTATTTTTGAGAGATTTTTGTAACAGATTCAGGCCTTTGTAAATTGTTTATAAGCATGTTTGTATGCGTGAGATGGGGGGGCGCGCTAGTGAGGATACAATGTAGCGTGGGTGTATTTATTGGCTAAGGCTGCAACGCCTTAGACCAGTAGTCTTTTGTATATAATCAAAACTATGGATTATGTCAAATTTTTGTCTATTGCGTCATGAGTTTTTACATTTTAAGTTTACGGTTAAAATCCATGTGAGGGCTTATTTCTGTTGAATGAATGTGTAGTTTGAAGTGTTAGATTGAACGCTGTTTAAGTTAATTTACGATGGTTCGAGTGTAAAGTGTTGGCATAATTTACATAGGACAGATTTAAAAATCGATCTGTTGAGGTATGGAACCAGGAATTAATGAATGCGTTAACCCCGAACTGATCTCTTTGTTGGGATGTTAATTAACGCAGAATTCATCTGCTTGCGGAAGGATGGCTGTCACCTCAGAGTTTCTTGCTGAATAGCCAGCGTTATTAATTCTTATACTGCATTTATATATGTGTAAATGTTTCACAGTTGCAAGGGATAATAGATTAGATGGCATTGGAATGAAATCGACTGAATATTTTAATAAAGGCTGTCGGCATCAAAGCATTGCCGTGACATGTTAACCATTGCTCGAAAGGGTTTTTGATTTTTGTTATAAGTGAATGTTCGTTGAAGACAACGTGCGGCGCAGGGAAGAAATGGGTATCGAATTGTAAAAAAAAATTCGATGTCAAACTGATAAAGTCGTTGTTGAACTGATATGGCTGTGGATTGTATTATGGTTGAGCGTGGGTCTTACTACTTGGCAGGTATATCGTGTATTTGAAATGGTTATGTAGACTCTTATGTATGGATGCTTGATGGTAATGAAGATCCACATTTTAAAAGTGAAATCGCTTCCGATAAGGTCTTGTGGGCCCATAACCCACAGGCCCAGATTCTATTTTTATATGAAAAGGGATTTTGGGCTTACCCCAAGATTTTTTTTTCATCACATGAACTACTACAGTCAATTCCAAATCATACACAGAGTATCGTTGCTCGTTATCTTTCAATTTATGGGACTCTTACGCTATGGATATTCCTTCTTGCATCAATACCCCCTCAATGCCTTCCTTGCCAGAATTCGTACAAACTACTAATTCCTTCTCAAGGTTTCCACTTTTAACATTGGTGTTCTAGTTATAAAATGTTTTAAATGATAAAAGCTTTGTTGACATTCATGAGTCCACCTAAACATTTTACCTTTCTTTTGCAAGAAAGTTATAGGGTAAGCAATTTTTGAAAACCCTTCTATAAATCAATGATAGTATCCAGCTAGTCCCATGAAGGACTGGATATCTGCAACGTTTTTGGGGACAACCCATTCCATGATGGTTTTAATTTTTTCAGGGTGTACCACTATGCCTTCTAAAGATATTATGTGCCCCAAATACTGAATCTGGTCTTTATAAAAATTACACTTACTATTTTCAGCATATAGTTGATTATCTCATAATACTTGTAGCATGACCTTTATGTGCTACTTGTGCTCTTCTAATTTCTTAGAATAAATTAAGATACCATCAATAAAAATCAACACATTTTTTCTAAATATGGTTGAAATATACCATTCATCAAACTCATGAATGTTGCAGGGGCATTGGTGAGCCCAAAGGGAAACACCATGAACTCATAATGGATATAGTAGGTTTGAAAGGTTTTCTTGCAAATATCTTCCTCCTTAATTTGTATATGCTGGTATCCTGATCACAAATCAATTTTTGAAAATAAATTGGCTCCCCTTACCTGATCAAACAGGTCATCTATCCTTGGTAAAGGATATTTCTTTTTAATGGTCAACTTGTTTAGTTGTCTGTAGCCTATGCATAACCATAAAGTGCCATATTTGTTTCTTACAAATAGTAGAGGGGCTCCCGAGGGTGACACACTTGGGCGAATGTAACCCTTGTTAAGGAGTTCCTAGAGTTGTAATTTAAGTTCGTTCAATTCAGGTGTACTCATGCAATAAGGAGTTCTTGATACAGGAGTTGCTCCAAGGAGTAATTCCATTATAAAGTAAATATCCCTCTTTGGTGGCAACCCCGATATCTCCTCGGGAAAATCATCAATAAATTTTTGAATAACTGGAAAATTCTCCAAGGAGGTTGACTTATCCTTAAAATTTCTATAACCCACCTGCACAGCTTAAATATGGCAACCCTTCTGAATGCACTTTCTTCACTCACTAGCTGTAATAGGTTAAAGTTTCATAGCTTTCTTAATACCTTGAATTTCCTGCCTAGAACCTTCTTCATTGAGGAAGCTAATAGTTTTATCTTTACAGTTTACCAAGGACCAGTGCTTCTCTAACCAATCCATCCCAATCAACATTTCATAGGAGCCTAAAGGTAGTAGGTTTAAATGAATATGAATTTGTTGTCCCAAAATTTCAACAATACAATTTTCAGTTTTGGCAGTGACCCTTCTCTTGGCACTGGTGGCTAATTACACTAGCCAAGGGTTTTGAAATTTAATTATGGGCAAATGACATAATATACAAGTTTTGGGCTATCATATATCAAATTTGCACCTGGGCCAATTAAAATAGAGACAGATTATTTAGTGACTTTACCTTCACATTTTATCATTGTTGGTCGATATTTACCTAGATTATCATCCAAGGTTGCATTGTTTCTAGGCATACTTCTTGCCACGTCACCAATGGCAGAATCTTCTTGTAGGTTGGCAATTTGTTCTCCTCGTTCACAGTAGGGACAGTTCTTGTAATAGTGAGGCTCTTCGGAACCCCAACATTGCAAAGGGGTTTTCTACTGTTGGCTAACTTCTGATTTTCTTGCTAATTCGATCTATCTGCTCTCATTCGGTACCTCATTTCTCGGTAAGTTCCCTCCTGCAAATTTACTAGGTTGTTTTCGGTACATGCTTTTTCCAACCACAACCTTCGCATTTTTGTTATTCATTAAATTCTTTGCAGCCTTTTTGGTCAATACACTCTTACTCTTGTCCCTTCTTTGTTTCATTTATTGATCTGGGCCTTCTACACATCCTCATCCATGGTTTTTAGATTATCAAACTCCACCTTCTCTTTCATAAAGGCAAGTAAATTGTTGGCAAATCGTTGTACTTTTGGTTTCTCCTCCCGCAAGTATGGAACATAGCATAGTAATGAGGTAAATTTAGTCACGAATTCATCCATAGTCAATTGACCAAACCTCAACTCATGAAACTCCTTTTCCTTCTCATCATAAAACCGCTCAGTCAAATACTTCTCTTTGAAATGTTTCTGAAAATCATCCCAGGTGACTTCTTGTTCTTCAATTTTCCAGACAGTCTTGGCTTCCTCCCACGAGAGGGTGGCCTTGCCTTGTAGCTGATATATTTCTAATCATGCTTCTAAATTGTTATCATATTCATAGATCTGAAAGTATTTGTTCATGTTGATCAACCAGGCCTCTGTTGCTTCTTCAGATTCTCCATCGAATATGGGAGGTTTGTTCTTCTTAAATTCACCTTGGATTTCCAGTTTCTATCTCTTTGTTCTTATATCACCAAAAACATTATTAGACTTTCCTTCTTCATCGTTTCAATCTCCTGTTGATTCCTCATGTTCCTCCCCCTGACAAATACCTCCAATCCTATTTCCATTATCATTACTTGGGTTGGGCTCCCATTGGTTTTGCTGATCTGACAAGATATTTAAAATTCTTTCTTGCTCTTGCCTCATTCTTTCATTGTCAGCTCTTAGATTAGTCATCTCATCATGTAACTGTTGTGACTATTTATATTAAGGCTTCATTAGCTTATCATGACTCCTCTCCTAGCTACACCCACATTTCAGGGTTAGTTCCCATATAAGGCACTCTGCGTGCTGTGGCTGGTCCTCGTCCCCTTCGCATTGTTCTTTCACTCTATCTCTGCATACATTCACATAATCAATTTTTTAGTTGCCTTGTTTAGCCATAATGTTGAACCTGGGCTCTGATACCACTTGTCAGACCCACATTCCAGATTCACTCCTGAAATTAACTAGAACAAAAACATTTTTTTTTTCACATGCTAAGTAATGAAATATATACGTAATCACCTTTAATTAAAGAATGTCATTAATATTCATGTATAAGGAAATGAATGGTCAATATATTATGCACACACACACACACACATATGTTTGAACATATATTCAAGTTTTTTATAACAATGCGCCATGAGGTTTTCATATATTTATGTAACCTTTGCAATGGTAATGTAAGGTGATTTTTAATTGTAGACAGTACCACTGCGACTTGGACTTATTAATTATAGTTTAATGGATGAACTCCACCTTCTTGGATGCCTTAACCAAGGTGACACCTGGAGGAAGATCCCATGTTATCTCCTTCTGAGATCATTCAACGACTAGAGTCATAATCATTTGATTAGAGTAACCAATTCCGCCTGGGGTTCAAGTTTGTTCTTCCATTTGGTTTTTTGGTGGCTAGGGTTTCCCGACTCTGCAGCTGAACCCTACGTTGTGTCAACCGATTAATTTCTCTCTGTTGGAATTTATGTTTTCCTTTTCTTGGTTATGACTATCCATAGTTGAATTCCACTCCGTGAATCTCCCTCTAGTTCCATTGTGTTGATGAGCCTATTTTCTTCGGTGCTAGAGTTGAATGCCAGTGAGAATTCCTTTCAGTGTGTTACTATGAAATCGGCTACAGGCTGGTCTCAGGAAATTCTTGGTTTCTTTTTTGATAATTTATTATGTGATATACTTGTTAACTCTAGGACGATGTTCTCTCTGTATAAACTTTGAGTTGAGGTGTCTTGGATTAAGGGCATTCTCTCAGGTAAATTTCTACCCTTTAGTAGCTAATACACTAGTTTGGAGTAAAACCCCTTTGCTAACAATTCGTTTTGTTGTAACATGTTAGGAATCTTATCTAATTTTTGTTGCCGGTGAACAACTTTAAAAGTGGAAATTGTAGCCCAGTCTCACCAAACTGTTTTCTCTTTTGTTCTTCTCCAGGTTTAATTCTGACTACAAATATGCTTATTTGGGTTCTATTTCGTACAAACACTAGAGTGCCTTTGTGCACAGACTTATATGGCTTCCGTGTTATTGTTAGTTATAAATGGTTTTTCCCCGACAGTGGTTTTCCCTGGCGGACATTGTGTTCCCGCTCGTTAATATGGTTGTTGGGTTTTCATGACATTGCCTTCAGCACTTTGTGGGGCTAAGTTTCATGGCCTGACCGTGCTCGTCACGAGGTTTTCCTATAGATAGAATTTCAGTGTGTATATTTTCTTTAGTTGCAAAGGCATTAGTCTGTTTTGGCTCTAAATTAGTTCTTGGTTTGTTACAATTAATGAATGTACACACACATATTGTTTTTCTAAGGCAAAAGAAAACCCAAAAATTATATAATGGGTTTTTTCATACAATTACTTCCTTCATTTCGGTTTTGACTCGAAATGTTATAAATGCGTGTTTTATTAATATCCATTGTTTCCTTTCAACTCAAATATGTGATACGAAATGATGTTATAGTAATAGTTAAGGAAATATATTATCTATTTGTAATTTCTGATTTGATCTCTATTCAGATCATATATTTGTTCCTTGGTTTCTAAGTTAACACTTGAGTAACATGTATCAAATATTTCTTTGTCTTTATTGACAGAGACCTTCGTTTACAAGGTCAAACCCCTGTTTTTCCGGGTTAATCATTTCGAATATTGAAGCTTATTTGCTCAGTGATTCTTTACTTGGTTATGACAGACAATCTTCAATGTTTAGTTACTTTTGTATGTTTCAAGACAATCATTCATCGAATGCAATATTTCTTATATGAAACTATCTTTTGTTTGTGGAATCTTTTATTTCAATGTTTAGTAAGTTTTGTATGTTTCAAAACAATCATTCATCTGAATGTAATATTTCTTATATGAAACTATCTTTTGTTTGTGAAATCTTTTATTTTAATGTAATAAAATTCTGTGAAAAGCATTTTTCTAAAACTTCGACACAAAGATACTATTCGTCATAGTATTATAGCAAGAAATTTAAATAATCTATTCTTTCATAAGTTTTCCCACAGGGAAACAAACAATAACAACTTAATTCTTAATTTCATTGCTTAATATGAGTTCCTAGATTTAAATTGCTAAACTTATCTGTCAAGAGATGCTGTTAAGGAAAATGAGTTTCTAGGTTTAAATTGCTAGACTTATCTATGAAGAGATGTCGTTAAGGAAAACTATTCTCTAGGAAGGTCTCTCCACCCAACCGTGAGACTCGCTATTACTTCCAATCTCCCCTCGAGCTTCCTCCAACCAGGTAGTGTAGGAATTAATCCTTCAACTCAATAATTATGTAACTCAATACCACCTAGGTCCAGTCCAAAACTTAACCCTTTTCCGTTGGTTCAACCCCCAGCTCGAGAATCCTTCTTCTCCTTCTTTCATTTGACATTGGTCCCCTTCCCTTCTCCTCAGAGGGGAAAAAGAGAGAGATCCTTCATAACTGTCCCAACTGTATAGTGATTCTTTTCTTTAATAAAAGAAAATCTTCTTGAATTCAATTATC
>APFE031056719.1:47584-67805 GCA_000404065.3 Pinus taeda | reverse complement strand
TACTAAGTAGTCTAGATTCATCTTAACTCTAGGATCTATGTAGAAGCTCTACATTTTAGGAATTAAAAATTAAATAGATCTAGGAGATATCATGGAAAAAAACTATGGGCTATAAAATTTTATGTTTTTTATTTCATTTCATTTTATTAATTTTATTTTGTGTTATTTTGATGAAGTGAAAATATTAAACATTACAACACTGAATTAAATAGATCTAGGAGATACCACGGAAAAAAACCATGGGCTAGACAATTTTATGTTTTTTATTTCATTTCATTTTATTAATTTTATTTTGTGTTATTTTGATGAAGTGAAAATATTTAAAACTTTTACAAATTCTCCCCTATATTGGCTAAGAAGTGTCTAACCATGCCAGGTAAAATTAAAACTTATGAATAATCACTTTACATTTATTTTAAAAATTAATTAAAAATATTATAGTTAATTTTAAATAATTAAAATTATATATATTTAATTATGAATTATTTTTTTAATACTACAGTAATTTATTTCTTAAATAAATTGGAATTTAAAATCAGTTATGTTAAATTACTTAAAATATTATTTATTTAAAAGTATATATAAAATTAGGGTTAAGTTAAATCTTTTGTCAAATGGAAGGAACATTTTTTAATGAAAGGGATAATTAGAAAATTCAAGAAGCCTTACGTCAATTCTTATAATGTTACATAGCTAGAAAGCATTCCAATTATTCCTCTTGACCACTCACATAAATTTAATTAATTATTTTATTTTCATTTCTTAATAACTTTTAACATATAATTTGTCATTTATGTTGAAACATTTGTAGATACTTCAATGGCCATATGTTACACTACATGGTATATACTTGCATTAAGCCATGTTTGGTAGTGTGCTCTTTGTCCATGGAGTGATCTGAGTTGACTCAACTTCTGGATTTAACCAAGATCTTTTTCTTTTGTCATGTAATTAGAATTGCATTTTAAGAGAGCATAAATTAACATATATGCATGCTTAAGAAAACAAAAACATAATGAAAATCAACAAATCATAAACATGAGACGTTGATAACAGATTTTGTCCAGTGTGGACTATGTCTCCGGTTCCAGTGTCAAGATGGTGTTAGCCATTTCATTCAGTGCTAGAAATGGTGAATGTACATGGACTGTGTTTTTTGTCATACAAGGATATGTGCCCTCTACATGAGTGGCAAATTCTCTCCACGAGACGTTTCGCTACAAGAACTATCACTCACAATAGACCTCCTATTAGCATGACATAATCTGGCACATGGTGACAATGAGTATTCTGACATCATGGCATCAAAGGGATCTCAACCAAAAAATCTATGGTGACAATGAGTATCCCGCCATCATGGAAACAAAGGGATCTCAATAAAAACATACATAAAAATCCATGATGAATACATCTCACATGAAATAGACATGAAGATTTTGCATCATACATCTAGCATGAATCAAAACAACATAGCATATCTCTTAGCAAATGATCAAAGAAGTACATGACAACAACACTGCATATACCTCACCTCGGATTCTGACTGAAAAATATAATACTCAACTGCTAGATCTGAATGCACCATTGAATTTGTGGAGTTGCATGGTATAAGATCAATTGTCAACACCCTGAAATATTACATTATCACTCCAATCTGGAAAATTGTTGAAGAAGAGAAGGCTTAGATGCAAAAAATGATTGCAACACTGAATTTGTGTCGTCGAGAAGTGTAAAATCGACTATCCATTTTCTGAATTCTAACACCGACAAAATCTGGGCATGTAGGAATCTTTTAGATTCCCTAACGATTCTCCAAAGATTCACTCCTCTGGGTTGATTGGATATCTGCAACTCAAATCAGAAAACTGATCCTACCATTGAGATCCATGTGAAATTCTTAGAAGAATGATTATAAAGTTGACTGCATTCTGGATCTGGGAAATTTCAGCCTCCAAGGAATCTAGAAGATTCCCTCAAGAATCTCGAAGATTCTCCTCTACAAGGAATCTGCAGATTCATTGCTCAAAAGATGAATCTGACCTCGTCATTACGTTCCTTATGAAAATCTGAGAAAAGTGATTGTAAACTTGATTACTTTCTGACAAAAAGAATTTTTACCTCCCAAGGAATCTTTTTAACATCTTAAGATTCTATGCAAAAATTCTATCTTGAAAAGTGTGGCATCATGGTTCCGCCTCTGTGCACTGTGTCATGGTTTCGTCTCTAACCTGGCTCACGGTTCCACCGTCCGTTCGGCCTCCATTCCCCATTTAGTTCTACAATCCCTCGTAAAATGAATTGAAGGGTTTTAAATGTGCGTGGGCAAATTTTCCAACATTCAAACCGTTGGTGTGTTGGTGGAATTGTTAGGTTCGAGGCACGGAGGTCGGGGGATCAAATCCCAACCCCTCCAAAATCAGTGTGGTGCTTAATAATCGTTTGTTAATTTTCGTTTGCTTTAACCATTATATGTTACATATGGGCGCATTTTGGTTTGACCGTTGTGCATTAAATGGCAACATTTTGGAATGGTTTGTTTTTGGCATGTTGCCACATGGGGCCGCCCAGTGTGGGCTAGGCAGGTTCAATCCTCACCAACTCCACAATTTAATGTGACATGTATGGTGGTTGGGTGTGGGCCAGGTCCACCAGAAGTGGCCCGCCCACCGCGGTTTATTTTGGTTTTGAATGTTATAACAACAAGTGAGTATGGTGGTTGGAGGTCCAGCGGGGTCATGGCCACCAGTAGATTTTTAATATAAATTTCACTTAATATATGGTTTTGGATGGTGGCGGGGGTCATGGCTCGCCACCCTTACTTATATATATTATATATATATACTACTAATATATATATATATTATATATAACATTTTGATTTTGTCTAAATATAAGGGATATAATATGACAAAATCCCAAAAAGACCTATTATGTTATATATATATATATGATATATTATATATATATAATAGGACTTTTTGGATTTTGTCTAATATAAGGGATATTAGACAAATTAAGTATCTAACAAATTCACCCGCTCCTCAGGAGCCAAAATCCATGTACGAGACTCATTAATTTTGTAGGACCATTAAACATGGCCCACATGGCAACTTGACCAAAATTTGACTAGCTCTATCTCCCTCATACGAGATCGGTTCCGAGTGTCGTTCACACCATTGGAATCAGGGCGATGAGCACTTCGATCTGGTGCTGATTTGGAAGCAATCTGGCCACTTTGAATTTTGACCCTTTTTTAGTCCTCTTGGACTTCTGCATGTGTCTAGAGCCTCCTGGATCAATCCTCCCCACTGAGTAGCTTTTGGTCCTCAAAAAGCATGAAAATAATTCGTCACTTCTTTGCACTTTGTCTACACATACAAGTGTTTGATAAGTCACGCTTCCTTCTCCATCACCTTTGTCCTTCAGAGCCATAAGAGAGGAGCCGACACCTGCACCCTCTGCAATCTTGTAGTACAACTTTCCAAATTACATGCTTGATTTATAAAACCAACTAATGACCCAAGCATCCTATACTTGCCACGAGTTTATAACACATACTCGGTGGTCAAGTTTACATCGAAATGGAAATAATACCCGAGCTATGAAAACAAGGCCAAAATATCATTGTTGCCTCGACAAGTGATAGAAAACTCATCATCACTACAACACATGATTTACAATAATAAGGCCAAAGATGGAAAACACATCATCACTTTCATAGTTTAAAATGCAACACAAAATAAGTCCAAACATCATTGTTGTTGCAACAAGTGATGGAAAACACATCATCATTTTTACAGTTTAAAATGCAACACATGATTGGAAAAAATAAGACCATGACATTCTACCACACCTAGAAGAACCATTTCTCACTTATCAAATTGAATGGGTCATCTCATTATGGCACATTCATTGGTCGAACAACGGTTTCACCCAGTTCATGCACAGATGCTCTGTCTTTAAGGTGCTACTTTGGATGGAACCTCCAACAGGTGGCTCTTTGATGGCCACCTCTGCCACAATGATTGCTATAGGTCTTCTTCATCTAGATATGCTTTACCTTCTTCCTTGCCTGTTGTGGAGAGGGTCTCTCATGCCTCATCCTTTTTTTGCTACCATTCTCTTCTAGCACTCAACAAATGTATGGTTATGTAAACCACAAAAAGTACATGTTTTCAGTGCCATGTTTTACATTCATCATTAACAACATGATTGTAATCGAAATGAACATTCGGATATTGAGACTTGTTATACCTTTCCTTATTGTAAACGGTGTAATTATGACAATGAGAGATTTCCTTAGCTCTTTCCTTGCAATGGTCACTACCATGGGATGATGGTGATGTGTTCCATCATTCTCTTTCCTTGACAATTTCGATAATATCTCGAAATCATCTGATACCTTCAAGCATTCTCCTTCAGTATATTCCAAGCATGCAAATCGAGGTCTTTGCACCACCTCCAATGGATGAGTAATGCCTTGGCTATTAACACCAAGTTCTTCTTCCCCCTTGTACCTCATCTTGGTAAGGAGCCTCAAGTTTGTCCCTGTAATTGGTATCTCCACATTTCCAACAGAAATTATACTATGTGAAGATGAAATTGAAGGGAAATCAACATCTTTTACCTCCACTGTCGATTTGGAAAGAACTGATGAGGGCTTCTCATCATCTGTTGTTGGTGGTTCACTGGCTGTCTTGGCGCATTCCCCAACTTCCTTTCTGACATACCCAAGTCCTACTTGATGGGGCAATTCCTCTACTTTGATGGGGTTGACAATGCCTTGGCCATTAATGCCCAAGCCTTTTCCTTCATACCTCATTTTCTTCAACAATTTGGAGCCAATTCATGTTGCATGATTTTCAAAAATAGTGAAATCATCATCAGGAAACATACATGAAGTTAGAGAATTACTTTTTACCTCACAGGGGTCACGTTGCAGATTTTCCAAGGCCTCATCCTTAGCTTGCAGTTGTTGTAGCAAACCTTGTTTCTCCTCTTTCTCTTTTTGTAGAAGATCTTCAATTCAACGTTATCTACTTGAAGACTCTAATTGTTGTGCTTCAGTTCTTCCAGGGCCTCTTCCATGGCTCTCAACTGGAGTTGCAATCACTACTTTTCCTTTGTCTCTTCTTATAGAGCTTCATACATTATGTCCATCTTTTGGGACACTCTGAGCATGGTCTTGTACATCACTTTATCATCCTCCATTGCTGCATGTTCCATTGTTCACACTCGTAATTCACATCCACACGAAGGCCACTCTGATACCAAACTTGGTCGGATTTGACTCACCTTCTGGATTTAAGATCTTTTGCTTCTGTGATGTAGTTATAATTTCATTTTAATAGAGCATAAATGAACATATATGCGTGCTTAAGAAAATGGAAACATAATGACAATCAGCAAATCATAGACATGAGACATTGATAACTGAGTTCATCTAGTGTGGACTACGTTTCCGGGCCCAGTGTCAAGATGGTGTTGGCCACTTCATTCAGTGATGGAAATGGTGAAGATGTACATGGACTATGTTTTCTTTCATACAAGGATATGTGCCCTCTACATGAGTGGCAAAGTCTCTCCACAAGGCGTTCCGCTACAGGAACTATCACTCACAATAGACCTCCTATTAACATGACATAATCTAACACATGGTTACAATGAGTATCTCGACACCATGGCATCAAAGGGATCTCAACCAAAACATTCATGGTGACAATGAGTATCCCGCCATCATGGCAACAAAGAGATCTCAATCAAAACATACATAACAATCCATGATGAATACATCTCACATGAAATAGACACGAAGATTCTGCATCATACATCAAGTAGGAATCGAAACAACATAGCACAACTTTTAGCAAATGATCAAAGAAGTACATGAAAACAAAAATGCATATGCCTCAACTCTGATGCTGACTGAAGAATAGAATACTCAACTGCTGGATCTGAATGCACCATCGAATTCGTGGATTCACATGGTATGAGATCGACTGTTGACACTCTTAAATTTGACACCGTCACTCCAATCTGGAAAATGGCCTAAAATTAGAAGGCTCAGTTGCAAAACCTGATTGCCCACTGAATTTGTGTCATCGAGAAGTGTAAAATCGACTATCCATTTTCTAAATTCTGATATGGGCAAAATCTGGGCCTGTAGGAATATTTTAGATTCCCTCACGATTCTCCATAGATTCCATCCTTTGGATTAACTAGAGATCTACAACTCAAATCGGAAAATTGATCCCTCCATTGAGATCCTTGCGAAATTCTGAGAAGAATGAGTATAAATTTAAGTACATTCTGGATTTGGGAAATTTCAGCTTCCAAGGAATCTAGAAGATTCTCTCAAGATTCTTGAAGGTTCTCCTCTGCTGGGAATCTGCAGATCCATTTCTCAAAAGGAGAATCTTACCTCGCCATTGTGTTCCGTATGAAAATCTGAGAAAAATTACTGTAAACTTGATTACATTCTGACAAAAAGAATTTTTACCTCCCCAGGAATTTTTTAGCATCTTAATATTCTCTACAAAAATGTTGTCTCGAAAAGCATGCCATCATGATTCCACCTCTGTGGACTGTGTCATGGTTTCATCTCTGTCCTGGCTTGTGGTTCCACTGTTTTGTTCAGCCTCCATTCCCTGTTTCGTTCCACCCTCCCTCCGTTCTCCGTTTCATTCCACCCTCCCTCTGTGAAAAATGAATTGAAGGTTTTTAAATGTTCGTGGGCATATTTTCCAACATTCAAATCGTTGGCGCATTGGTGGAATTGTTAGGTTCGAGGCAGGGAGGTAAGGGGATCAAATCCTGACCCCTCCAAAATCGTCGTGGTGTTTTATAACCATTTGTTAAGTTTTAATCGTTATATGTTACATATGGGCGCGGTTTGGTTTGACCGTTGCGCATTAAATGGTAACGTTTTGGTATGGTTTGTTTTTGGCATGTTGCCACATGGGGCTGCTTGGTGGGGTTCGGCCCACGTGGGCTAGGTAGGTTCAATCCCCGTCGTCTCCACAATTTAATGCGGCGTGTATGGTGGTCGGGTGTGGGACGGGTCCAACAGAGGTGGCCCACCCACCCTGGTTTTTTTTTTATGTTATAACAACAAGTGGGTATGGTGGTTGGAGGTCCGACGGGGTCATGGTGGCCGACCTATTTTTAATATAAATTTTGTTTAACATATGTTTTGGGATGGTGGTGGGGGTCATGTCCTGCCACCTCATATATAACAATAATAGGTCTTTTTGAATTTTGTCTAATAAGAGGGATATTAGAAAAATTAAGTATCCAAAAAATTCGCCCGCTCCTCAAGAGCCGGATTCCATGTTCGGGACTAGGTCGATTTGTAGGACCATTAAACTTGGCCCACATGGCAACTTGACCAAAACTCTGACTGACTCTATCTCCCTCATACAAGCTCGGATTCTAGTGTCGTTTGCATTGTTGAAATTACGGTGATGAGCACTTCGATCTGGTGCTAGTTTGGGAGTGATCTAATCACTTTGAATTTTGACCCTTTCTAAGTCCTCTTGGACATCTGCATGCGTTTGGATCCACCTAGATCATGGAGATAAATGTATGGTCTATTCATCCGTCAAAATATGTTACACTATATGGCATACACTTGTATTAAGCCATGTTCGGTGGTGTTCATTTTGCAGATAATGATAAATGTATAGTCCCATTGCACTAAGTCATATTTGGTTGTGTGCTCTTTGTAGATGATGATAAATGCATGGTCTATTCATCCATATTCATTGATTTATTCTTTGTATGTTGATATTTTCCAGTGCCTTTTACCCATTTAATAAATGCAATACATTGGGAACACCTTTCATAACTAGAGTTGACACTTTATTAGATGGTTGCAGGTTCGAAATTATTGTTTAAACATGTATATAGTTATGGTTATGATTATATAACTGCTATGGTTGTCTCTACATATGGATATACTATAATCCTTATTGTTTCATTGATTGGATCATCCATTAAGGTTGTTCGATTGACATGATCAACTAGAACAAGTATTTCATATGGCTTTGCTAGAGCCATCTTTCCTGTTGCTCTTTTCATTGCAAGCTACACAATTGGAATGATATTTGGCTTTCCAACTAAAAGAGATGTTGGGTGGAAATATCACTTGAATAGGAATTGGGGTAGAACCAAAGCCCATTAAAATTCTTGGTTTCTTTTATCTATGGAATAACGATATTTAAATATTCTCCTAAGGCTGCATTCAACCAAATGCATACATATTATGCCTTTTCACTAGCCCATTCTTCACATGTATTCTCCACATTCTGCATATTTTATCATAACGAGTGAATTCCACACACTCATTGGATCGGGAAAGCATAAATTATAATAATGGATACAATGATTCTTAGTGAGACATAAGGAGCTCCTTTATAATGACAAGGAAAGCTTGCATAAATTCTTTGGTAAATAGAGGTTCACATGATCATATGTCTTCTATTCCCACACCAATGCAATGCAATGTGCATTTTCCAATATAACACATGGAATTCATTCTTCCTATAAACAAGCTATAATGGCTAGACTTGATAGAGCATTCCTTACAATTATAGAGTTGTTTACCCAAATGCAATGTTGATGTTGCTTATTCATAATAGAAAATTTCTCATTAAGTACTAATTCCCAACTTAATTTCCACAAGAATAGTCCATTTAATGCGATTTATTTTTTTGATTTCATTGTGACAAACAAGTTAATGGAAGCTTTGAGAATTGTGTTTCTTGCAATGAATATCACCATGATATGGTAGGAATATCTTAGATTATGAAAATTTTGTGCTTGGAAAGACAAAGAAGGGGTGATTACATATAATTTTGCATGGGAAGACCATGAAATAACCCATGTTGATAATGATTGAATTTATTCAGGGGGTTCTACAATCACTAGGAGGGATGATGGGGTCTACAACATGTTTCAAACCACGGTATGTAGGTAGGGCTTCATAGGGGCATCAAAGCATCGATGAAGGAGACATAGTCCAGTTGAAGACATTGGGATGTGGACTGAAGGCGACAGTTGGTTTGTTAGGTGCCTTCCTTTCCTTGGTTACTACTAGTGGTTATGGGGAGTATAGGGTTTTGATAGGCGGAAAAATGGAGGATGAGGTGGATTACTCCATTAACCCTTTTGAAAATGTCTCCTTTTGGCCTAATATACACTGCAGGCTCTTGATATGGAGGCACAGGTGACAACTGGCACATCAGAAACAAGGAATTTCTCATCTCTACCAACTATGGAAATGGTATTGGTGGTTTCTAATAGTTTTCCTCCTCACTCAATAGTTGGTCTTGTTGTTGTAAGTTATGGGCGTTTTTTGGTATTGGAAGAGAAGAACTCACTAAGGGTTCTTGTCCTTGTTCTTGATGCAGGTGTAGATTTAATCCACTGTAACCTTTTGGAATCTTTGTTCAGAGGCTCTCTTTAGGAGTCATTTTTCACTGTTGAGCAAGGATGGGAAGAGCTAGGGAGGTGTGGTTTTGAGCCATTATTTACAAGTTTTTCTACATAAGGTTTTGTAAAAGGAGGTTTTGAGCTTTGAATCAAACATAGGTTGGGAGAGATTTTTAATGGGGGTTTCTCTATAGGATCGGAAGGGTTTCACTTTCAGGGTCTTTGAAATTATGTGAATACCCATGTGGAGGCTTTCAAAATAACGATGGGATGAGATGGTGGGTTCATAAAGGTGGAGGAAGCCCTAGCTACATGGCCAAGCCCTGACGACCTTCCGCAAATGAAAAAGAAGAGGAGGAAAAAAAAGTGCACTAAGGTAAAATTTAAACTTCATATTTTGGCATTTGGTGAAGCATTCAATTTGGGGAAGCCATGGAGACCTCTGGTTAGGTGGTAGTAGGTCGAGCTTATGATAGTAAATTTTTTGTAGAGAGGCTATGTGAATAGATTGGGGCATAATGGGGGAAGGAGCTTAAATAATTTCATGTGGTAACAACACTCACTAAAGGGTGGTTTATGTTAAAATTAAACAATGTGGAAGTTGTCAATTTGGTGTTAGGAAAAACATGGAACATTGATTCAACTGTAGCCTTAATGAAGAGGTGTAATCCCCTTTTTGATGCTAGCAGAGAAAAAATGGGTTATGGTTTGATTTGGGTGAGGCTTCCTGGATTGCCCCCCAAACTTTTGTTGGAGCACATCTTCAAAATCATATGTGATAAGTTGAGATCTTCCATGGATGTTGACAAATCCTATGAAGTTGGTGGAAGAATGGCCATTTCCATAATCATGGGAAATTTGAATTCTCACAAAGGTTTGATTGTTGAGTTGGATATATAGAAAGATATTGGATTACGAAGGCATCCCTTTCAGATGTTGTATATAACACCCTCTTCCCACATTTCCCCAAGTTAACTGGTCTCCTAGGGTAAACATGTGATGAGAGGCTACTATGATGTGACTCAACACCCCATGTACAATTAAGGAAGTGGAGCCAATGAAACAAAACCATTTTGACCTTCCACACATGCTACAAAACCTTTAGGAGAAAACCAACCTTTCCAGGTGACCAACCCCTGAGACAACTTGACATTTCACTGATTTGGAAACTCAACCTCTCCCATGAAAATCCATGCATGTGACTGAGGCCTTCCATCTACTCCCATAGCAATCCATGCCAGCGACTATGGACTCTTTCAGCCATTTTAGAGTCATCGACACCAGATTCTGTGCCACTTTTCAGGGCCAGGACTCGGGCCACTCCCCAAAACTTCATGAAACTTTCAGAAATGATAAACAACAATGGATTAAGGATAATAATTCAATCATTGGTACAAGTACTTGATGTGAACCCTACTATCCATGACAAGCATTTCGTCAAACATGTCACAAATATGTAATCTATAGGTCATAACAACAAATTTGAGCATAGGGGTCTCATACTTATTAGATATTCGTAAAGAAGCATAGTTTCTCTATTAAAATAGTTGCATTCTCATATATTAGGTCATATATTCTTTTTTACATTCATTTTCAAATCAAAACATGATGAGAGACATACATCAAGTTTGTCATAAAACATACTCATAACCAACATATAACCAATAGAAATAACAAGGATATAACGACCATAAGAATCACATACGAACCAATATATTTACACATGAAATATCAAGGAGAAAGAGCTCTTATTAATGAATGCATAAGCCAACCAGGTTCGGGACTTCCAAGAACCATCTGAGATTGGTTGAACCAAATGTTTCTTTCAGCAAATCAACCCCGTGACATATTCCAAGCATGAATGTGGGACTCACAACAAAACTAATCCAAGTTTCCTGAGGATTCACCTCGATCCACATCAAATCACTAGGCCCTCAACAAGCATGGATGCCATCAGATTTCTCCACCTACACTGTGAGGAATTTTTCTAACTTCTAGTCTCTAGGCCTTATAATATATCCTGGAATTCACCGGTCGAGGATTCCTAGGCCTAATCGACACTCCACCCTCCAGGATTTACCGAATATCCCGCCATTCACCAGTTGAGTATTCCTAGGCCTAATAGAGAGCACACACCTCTAGAATTTACCATATATCTCACCATTCACCGGTCGAGGATTCCTAGGCCCACTGAGGTACAAAAATATTGCTTTGCCATAATCCCACCTTCTCTTGTCCAGGGATTCCTAGGCATTGTGTTCCTCTTTAGAGACCACCTCACTCAGTTTTGAAACCATCTGACAATCCCACTTAACCAAATAAAAGAGAACCCATCACACCATGGCTATCCAGAAATGGAAAGGCAAGGCTGAAAATAATTGTCACACCTAGAAAAAACCATGCCAATGACAACAATAGAAGAAAATACTCACTTTCATGTACCATGAATGCCAAATCTAGCAAGGAAATCAAACATATTGTAAATTGATACATGCAAGTAATCTCACTATAGTTGCTTGATCCTACTCTTCCTTGCTTGATATTTGCTTCCCTTTACCTTCTTTGTTCCTGCTTTTATTTCCTTGATCCAATGCTATAATGCTCCAAGAATGCTCTAAGTGTTCAAGCGTGAGAGAGATATATAATAGAGAGATCCAAAATCGAACTAACAAAAGGTACCAATTGATCCTCAAAATCCTTTTTATTAATGAGGCCTTTATTTTATTCAATTTTCCATTATTTTCCTTCATTTTCCTCCTTACATGCAACATATGATATTTCACCTCCATTTTCTCCTATTTTCCCTTATTTTCATAAATAAAATGCCAAATAATTCCTCATGCCTTTCCAAAACCTTTGCCATTTCCTTTGACAATTTCCTTAGCCATAATAAGCCAAATGAAAACCCACACTAGGATGTTTTTCCAAATGCTCAACTTGGAATACATGTCCCATGACCTTGGTTATTATTTTTCCTTTATTAACTTTATTACATGGAATTTTGACTAGGGTTGTTATAGAACACTCCCCTTGGGGGGAACACCATCCTCAGTGTTTAATGGCACCTACAACCAACAAGACTGCGGAGAAGAAAAACATACTTCCCATGGAGCTTTATAACCTAGCTTTATAACATAGCCTGCACTTGATCCACCATCTCCCATGTAGCTTCATTGGGCCCATAGTGCTTCCAATGTACTTTAACTTGCTCGATTTCTCGGTTCCAAAGCATGAGCATCTTTTTCTGCAATATACACTAAGGTTTCGACTAGAACTTGCCATCTGGATAAACTTGTAATATAGATCAATCAATCACATGATCAACAACTTTAACATACTTCTTAATAAATTACACATGTAAATAATCATGTACTTTCGTTGTCGTAGGAAATGCAAGTCGATAAGCTACTGGTTCAATCCTCTCAAGGATATTGAAAGGTCCACAAAATTGTGGTGCTAGCTTGGCACATGATCCAATCCTGAAGGAGCTATTCTTTGGCTTGATGAGAAAGTACACCTATTCCCCAACCTGAAACTCCTTAAACACCATGTTCTGATATGCATAAATTTTTCTCCTATCCTATGCTGCCTTTAGATTCTTCATGATGACCTGGATTTCCTATTCCATCTCTACCAACATGTCTAGTCCTATCAATAACCTGTTCATTGGATCACTCTAACTTATGGGAGACTTACAACTTCGCCCATATAGTACCTCAAAAGGACTCATCATCAGTGACTCCTGATACCCAATGTTATAAGAAAACTCAAACTACAGAAGGTAATCCTCCCATCTCCTATGTTGATGCATCACATACATTCTCAACATGTCCTCCGGAATCTTGTCGACTCTCTCTGTTTGTTCATGTGTTTGTGGATGATAAGTTGTGAGGAATGTGAACTTTGTACCCAAACCTATAAATAAGACTTTCTAGAATCTACAAGTGAACTTAGCATCCCTGTCTAACATAATATTCCTTGCGACACCATGCAACCTCACTACATATTTTACAAAGACCCGTGATACATCATTAGTTGAATAAGTACACTTAACTGAAATGAAGTGTGCTACCTTTGTCAACCTTTCCACCATAACCATGATGGAATCATATTGTCTAGATGTCCTCGACAAACCTATGATGAAGTCCATGGAAATGACCTCCCATTTCCTCTCTAGAATCGAAATCGATTGTAGTAGTCTACCTAGATGCTTACATTATGCTTTCACTTGATGACAGTCCAAACATCTAGCCACAAACTTTTCCACTTCCTTCTTTAGATTCATCTAATGATAAAACGTGTTCACTATTTTCAATGTCTTCTAGTATCTTAGGTGCCTTAAATACGATTTTGCATGGAATTATCGCAACATAGTCTTCTTGAGCTCACTATCATTCGGCACATACATCCTATCCCTAAATCTGACCAAACCATCTGATGTAAGACAATATTCCACATCATGATCACCTGTACCCTACTATAACTTGTGCATAAGCTCCATGTATCTGTCATCTTGTTGTCTTGCCTGTAAGATCCGATCATGTAATTTTGTCCCATAAGAACTCATAGTTGCTATGTGATTCACCTGTATCCTCTTGCTAAGAGCATTTGCAACCCTATTCTATTTACCTTTAATGTACCTGATCTCAAAATCAAACTCAATAATCGTGGCCAATCATCTAGATTGACTAGAATTCATATTTAGTTGGTCAAACACATATCTCAATCCATTGTGGTCGCTCATTAATACAACCCTCCTGCCAAGAAGATAATGTCTCCGCATCTTCAATGCATGGATGATAACTGTCAAGTCAAGATCATGTGTCAGATAATCCTGCTAATGCTCATTCAGTTTCTGTGACTCATAGCATACTACCTGTCCTTTCTACATCAGGACTCCACCAAGTCCTCTCTTGCAAGTGCATGTACACACCACATACCCTTTGTCAAGATCTGTAATCTTTAACACTAGAGAATTTGTCAACAATTGCTTCAATTCGTCAAAATTGGTTGCACATTCCTCTGTCCATTTAATTTTCTTACCTTGCCTTTGCAGAGATGTAGTAGGATATGCAATGTGAGAGAAGTTCCTAATAAACCCCCTATAATAGCCTCCTAGCTCCATTAATGATCTTACCTCATCCACATTTCTAGGATTTTCCCACTCCGTGATAGTCTTTATCTTCTTTGGATCCATTGCTATGCCTTCCTTGGAAACAAAATGTCCCAAGTAATGTACCTTTGTCTAAAAGAAACTGAATTTTCTAAGATTAGCATACAACGATGCTCTCAGTGGTAATCTAAACACTATTACTAAGTGTTCGTCATGCTCTTCCTCATTTTTAGAATATATCAATATGTCATGAATGAATACAATAACAAACTTGTCTATATAAGGATACAATACATTGTTCCTCAAGAACATAAACATAGTTGGAGCATTAGTCAAACCAAATGGAACTACAAAGAACTCATAATGCCCATACCTAGTCTAGAAAGTTGTCTTGTAAATGTCCTCTTCCTAGATATGTACTTGATGATATCCCGATCTCAGATCGATATGTGAAAACAATGTTTCTCCCTTAAACTAATCAAACAAGTCATCAATCCTCGAAAACAGATACCTGTTCTTGATGGTTACCTTGTTCAACTTCCTATAATCAATGTATAGTCTCAGAGTACCACCCTTCTTCTTCACAAAAAACACTGGTGCACCCCACGATGATACACTTGGCCTAATGTATCCTTGATCAATAATTTACTTCAACAATAGTTTCAACTCTATTAAATCTGGTGTGTTCATCCTGTATGGTGCCTTCGATGTTGGTGCTGCCCCTAGTACCAATTCAATGGAAAATTCCACTTCTCTATGAGGTAGAAACTCTGAAATCTTTGCTAGAGACACATCTTGAAACTATTGCAAGATCGAATACTTGCTCAATACCTTCAGATTCTAAAAATCCTTTATTACTGGAAATATGCACTCCAAATAACACACACCCTTTTATGTGATTGTGCTTTACCTGCATAGTTGTCACCATCCTAACTGATGTCACCTTCTTCTTACCCTGCAATATCCTGTGTTCCCCAGTGTCATTCAAGCACTCAATAACTTTTTCATAAAAATCTACCTTACTCCTATGAAGGTACAACTAGTCCATACCTAAAAGCATATTGTGTCACCCTAACGACAATACATTAAAATGTGTTGAGGTAGGCATAACATTCAACTTGAATGCACAAGATCTTACCCAATGCTGCACTCTCTTATTTGTACCTATAGCCAATTGTACTAACTAGGATTATTCATGCACTTCTTTATTAAAATCACTCTTATCCACCAAGCCAAGACTAACATAATTACAATTAGATCCGGGATCAATTAAAATATAAACAACTTGATGACAAAGCTTACCATCCATCTCAATAATAGATTCCTGGTGATCTTCCTACCTATTATCCATCGCTACATAGATCTGTGGAATGCTTTGCCCAACATCCCCAACTGTTTGCGCTTCATGTGCACTGTAAGTATGAGGCCTAACACCTTGATTCTATGGACAATCCCTCTTAAGATTCTCCTTACCACATGTCCATCACTGCAACTGTTATGTACCATCACCTTTATTCTGTTTCCCTCCATATTGTGACCTATTAAACTTCTTGTAAGGTGCAACATTTTCTTTCCCACTTGCATTCTAAGGCCTTTTTCTTTTCAGTTTCCATTTAAATTTAGCTTTGTATTTCCCTTTCGAACCTTGCTGAGATTTTGTCTTACGTTTTGAATGTTCATAACAATTCTTCAATTTCCTAATAACTTCCTCAGGTGACCAAGGTTCATCATGCTCAATACGATTTCTAAATGCTAATGGAAATCCACTGAAAAATATTGGAACTTTGGCCTTCTCATCTTTAAGATATGGTACATACCTCAAAAACTCCAAGAAATTGGTTTTTTACTCCTTATCTGTCATCGATCCCATATTTAGCTCATAAAAATGCTTGGATTTGTTGTCGTAGTACCTCTCTGACAAGTACTTCTTCCTAACAAGTCTCTTTAATTCATTCCAACTCAACTCTTCTGTCCTGATGTCTCTAACTTGCTTCACATATTCCCACTAGATGTTTGCTTTCCCTTTGAGGTTGAAAATAACTATTCTGGCCTTCATATTGTTTGTGTATTATTACAACTCGAAGAATTTATTCATTCCAAGTAGCCATGCTTTTGCATCGTTTGGATTCTTCAAATCTCCATCAAAGGTAGGTGGCTTCGCCTTCTTGAACTCATCTGGAAAATATCCCCTGTCCCTCCTCCTATAAGGATGATAAGTGTCCATCAGAACCCCAAACTAGAATATAACCTTTTTCCATCACCTATCCTACCTAGAGTATCCAAGAGGCTGCCATCTCAGATTGTGTCATCCCTATCTGACCTGTACCCACCATGAGACCTACTACCATATGCCCCATTAGTTCTGTCCTCCTGCCCATGGCTAATCCTATGTGGTCCCCATCTCTGCAATTTTGACAAACTCTAAAGGATTATTGCATTTACTTCTGCTTGTTTCTCCATTGCCTACAAGATTTTGTCATTATCTTCCTTGCAACTTCTTATTTCTACCTTCAAACTTCTCAATCTGTCTGCTAAGTTAGAAGAGTTTCCAACACCAGGTTGCTAATTTGATCCATAGGGAGAGTGTCGTGAACTATAGTGTACCATCTTTCTAGTCATCTTTGATCTTCTTCTTGCAAGCATACCATGTCAGATTAAACCAAAACATAACATAATCAACATACCTTAGTATAGTACAGGGGAGAATATCTCGTGTGCAAGATCAACCAGATTAGCACAATACATGTATAATCATAATCATATCAACACATAAACATCATTTCAGCCATCATCCAATTACCATGCATGACCATACTAACCACATACCAGGGTCTCATGCATGAAAACTATCACCATGCCAATGTATGCATAACAACATATAAGCACTGACATGCATAACCAACATACACTCATGACGACCACATCCAACAAAAACACCATAAAATTTCACATGGTGACACAACTACTACCATGACCACCACCATGCATATGCAATAAGAAAATAAACCACAAGCATAAGGAACACATATGAAACTAACATTTATGCATGACCAACACACACCCACACAATCCAAGGGGTGAACCATGCTCTGATACCACTCTGTAACACCCTTCTCCCGTATTTACCCAAGTTAACCCATATTCTGGAGTAAACATGTGATGAGAGACTACAATTATTGATTCAAATCCCCATGTATAGTTAAGGAATTGGAACCGACACAACAAAACCATTCTTACCTTCAACACATGCTACAAAACCTTTAGGAGCCAACCAATCTTTCTAGGTGACCAACCTCTGTGACAACTTGACATTTCACTTATCTGGACCCTCAGACACTTCCATGACAAGCCATGCATGCGACTGAGTCCTTCCAGTCGCTCCCACAGCAAGGCATGCCAGCTATTGTGGACGTTTTCAGCCAGTTTTGAGCCAACGACCTTGAATTATGTGCCACTTTTTCAGGGCAAGGACTCAGGCCAATGCCAATAACTTCATGAAACTTTCAGAAATTATAAATGACAATGGAATAAGGCTATTGATGCAATGATTGGTATAAGTACTTGATCTGACCCCTACTAGCCATGACAGACATTTCATCATACATGTCACAAACATGTAATCTACAGGTCATAACAACATATCTGAGCATAAAGGTCTCATACTTATCTGATATTAATAAAGAAGAATTATTTCTCTATCACAATAGTTGCATTATCATCTATTAGGTCATATTTTTGTTGTACATTCATTTGCAAATAAAAATATGAGAGCCATATGTAAAGTTTGCCATAAAACATACTCATAACCAACATATAACCAATAGAAATAACAAGGATATAACAACCATAAGAATCACATATGAACCATTATATTTACACATGAAATGCTAAAGAGAAAGATCTCTTATTAATGAATGCATAAGCTAACCAGGTCCGAGACTTCCACAAACCACTCGATCATAGATTGGCTGAACAAAATCTTTCTTTCAACTAATCACCCTCAAGCCATATTCCAAGCATGAATATGAGACACAACAAAACCATTCCAAGTTTCATCAGACCTTACCGCAATCCCCATTGGATCACTAACCCCTAAACAAGCATGGATGCCATCAGATTTCTCCACCTACATTATGAGGAATTTTTATGCCTCCTATTCTCTATGCTTTACCGTATATCCCACCGTTCACCGGTCGAGGATTCCTTGGCCTAATCAAGACTACACTCTCTAGGATTTACCATATATATGACCATTCACCATTCGGGTATTCCTAGGCCTAATCGAGAGAACACACCTCTAGGATTTATTGTACATCCCTCCATTCACTGATTGAAGATTCTTAGGCCCACCAAGGTACACAAAATATGGTTTTACCTCAATCCCACCTTCTCTGGTCCAAGGATTCTTAGGCTTTGTGGTCTTCTTTAGAGACCACCTCACTAAGTTTCAAAACCATCCAAAAATCCTACTTAACCAAATAAACGAGATTCCATTTCACCATGCCTGTCCGGAAATGACAAGGAAAGGCTAAAAATCAATGTCACGCCTGGAAAAACCCATGCCAATTGTCACACGGAATGAGTTATATTTGCGGACAAATCCAACCTTCCTAGGAGTCTAAGACTCTCTAATGACAAACAAACCAAACAAGAGCTATCCTTCTCTAGATACACATCATTCTATGAGAATTCAAATGTTTTCGATCTTACCTTAGTTCCCACGCTTTTTGTAGCAGTCCAGCCTTGCTGATCCAGATGAGCTCCTCCTTCACTTTCAGACCTGCATACACTGACAATGCAAACGATTACATAGCATCTGAATATTTCATAAAATAAAGCATATTCATCACATATACCAAGGAGTACATGAAATAATTCATTAACAACAAATCATTGAGAAGATTGGACTTATTTGTATTAAGGAAACAAAAAAGGAACCATTACAACCTGAGCCTTGGTGTTGTGCAAGCTCCTCCCAGGGTCCAACAAGAGATTTCCTCTACTTTGACAAGCTCACCCACTCCCAATATGGCAACAAGGAAGGATAGTGATCTTCTCCTCACAAGTCAACAATGGAAGTCCTAATTCCAACAGCATTTACCCTTTAGAATGTTCAGCTTTTAACCTTCCCTCCTTTGGCCCAAGGCCTATATTTATAGTATTCTAGGAAGTTATTCAGTTCCAACATCAATGGGATTCTCCCTCTTTTGGATGGGGTAGCTCCTCTCTTGATGGGATAAGTTCCTCTATCATAGGGGTGCATGAACCATCTGGAGGCGCTCAATACACGTCAAACACTCTTCTAGAAGGCTCTAGAAGTGACCACAAGTAACTTTTAGAGATGAAACTCACGCCTTTTGACCTTTACAGGGGTACGCACCCAACCTTTAGCTTACAGAGTGTATAAATATGCAGGTACAGTTTTGGAGTGCGTACACGCAGGCAAGGTAGAGAGAACCTGCGTACCCAGAGATAAACATGTTTTCAAGTGACTTTTCTCTCTCTTTGAAGTTTTGACATGAAGAGCAGAGGTATGGGGCTTGAAAAAGAGGACGATGTGGCTATTGATGAGGCCACATAAACTGCAGATAGTCAAGGTGACAAAATTCAGTGTAACAGATTGCCCCCTAAAGTTCGAAGCCTGTAATAGATAAGGGTGTTAAGTCATATAAGAAG
>APFE031056719.1:16796-36200 GCA_000404065.3 Pinus taeda | reverse complement strand
CCAGAATACAAATGTAACAGCTGGATTTATTCTATCTCAAGATAAGCTATCTGTTTGTTTTAATAGTCTTGGAGAGTTAAGTACTCACCTACTCCAAGACCCTAGCCTGATCTATGTTGGTGTTTTAGAGCCCTAGAAATGTAAAAATTACTAGATGAATTTTAATTAAGCGCTGTGTTATTAAGGCTGTTATTACTCAAATGGGTAAATGGATATGAAACCAATGGTGTTATGACCCGACCCAACTGAATGCAATCGAATATGATAATGTAATCTTTTCAATTCGATGAATCCTAACTAAAGTAAGGATAGAGTTTCCATTCACGTCCAACAATGCAAAAAATTGATTACTAAGAGAAAATATAACAAATTCTCTAATGCACTAATTTCATCGAGATAAACTAATGCAAATCAATTTCAAAACCTTTATTTTTTTTATTTTTTATGTAAATTCAAATCAAAGAAACTGATCTAAATCTACGATTGATTTTTCAGAATGTAAACTATGCAATTGTAATCTACGCACAATTCACTTGAAAAGTATGCAAATGTAATCTATGCACATTTTTCATTCATATTCCGAAAAGGAGAATTCTAATTATGCAAATGCGATCTATGCAAGAGAATTCTCAAACACAAGATGATTCTAATGTAATCTAAGAACCAATCAAGTGCAAGTCGAGAAAATTGGGTGAGAGTTCCAAAGATCAAAAAATAAAGACACTCAAAGGCGATTAACACTCATACACAATTTAGCCCCCCCCGGCGAATGAGGGGGAAATTTTTTTGCAAAAACAAGAGCAAAAAGATGCAAAATTGTGTAAAGACCGAGACAAACCTCCAAGTAATGACAAAAGGAAATCAAATTTAGAATTTCTCAAAAAAAAGACTCAAAACACCCAATTGATAAAAGCTTAAAGCAGGAATGCCAATGAAATTAGCCAAGATGAAAGCTTCTGACAGGTAACCAGTGGATCTGGGCAGCAATAAATAAACTATAAACAAAATATAATTGGTAAAAAGGAAAAAATTGAAATTTTCTAAGCTTTTGACAGGGGTATGCAGGCAGCCTGTTGGCACAGGTGTGGCCACGCTCTGTGTACAAAGAAAAAGTGCATACTAGTACGCACTGTAATTAACTCAGAGGGTGTGTACTTCTCTCAAAATCAAGAAAAATAAAAACTAACTCAACCCTAAGCTATTCCACCCAAATTCACAGTCAATCAGTCAAAAACTAGAAATAAATCAGAGTTTCTCAAATCAAAGTATCAAACAAAGGAAAAATCATTCACATTAATGGAGTTCCCCAGCGGAGTCGCCAATTTGTCATGCGGAAAGAGTTATTTTTGCGGACAAAGCTAACCTCCCTAGGAGTCTAAGACTCTCTAGTGACAAACAAACCAAACAAGAGCAATCCTTCTCTAAACACACATCATTCTATGAGAGATCAAGTGTTTTCCGATCTTACCTTAGGTCCAACGCTTGTTGTAGCAGTCCAGCCTTGCTGATCCAGATGAGCTCCTCCTTCACTTTAAGACCTGCATACACTAACAAAGCAAACGATGACATAACATCTGAATATTTCATAAAACAAAGCATATTCATCACATAGACCAAGGAGTACATGAAATAATTCATTAACAACAAATCATTGAGAAGAATGGACTTATTTGTATTAAGGAAACAAAAAAGGAGCCATTACAACCTGAGCCTTGGTGTTGTGCAAGCTCCTCCCAGGGTCCAACAAGAGATTTCCTCTACTTTGACAAGCTCACCCACTCCCAATATGGCAACAAGGAAGGATAGTGATCTCTCCTCACAAGTCAACAATGGAAGTCCTAATTCCAGCAGCATTTACCCTTTAGAATGTTCAGCTTTCAACCTCCCCCTCCTCTGGCCCAATGCCTGTATTTATTGTATTCTAGAGGAGGTTATTCAGTTCCAACATCAATGGGATACTCCCTCTTTTGGATGGGGTAGCTCCTCTCTTGATGGGATAAGCTCCTCTATCATAGGGGTGCATGAACCATCTGGAGGCGCTCAATACACGTCAGAAACTCTTCTAGAAGGCTCTAGAAGTGACCACAAGTAACTTTTTAAAGAGGAAACTTGCGCCTTTTGACCTTTACAGGGGTACGCACCCTAGCTTTAGCTTACAGAGCGTATTACTACGCAGGTCTAATGTATTTGGAGTGCGTACACGCAGGCAAGGTAGAGAGAACCTGCGTACCCAGAGATAAACATGTTTTCAAGTGACTTTCTCTCTTTTGAAGTTTTGACATGAAGAGAAGAGGTATGGGGCTTGACAAAGAGGACAATATGGCTATTGATGGGGCCATATAACTGCAGATAGTCAAGGTGACAAAATTCAGTGTAACACCAATGAAAACAAGAGAACCAAATACTCACATGCATGCATGCCAAAGTTAGAAAGGAAATCACACATGAAAATCGATACCTACAAGTAATCCCGATGTTGTTGCTTGATCCTGCTCTTCCTTGCTTGATATTTGCTTCCCTTTTCCTTCTTTTTCCTTCCTTTTCTTCCCTTAATACAATGCCACATTGCTCCAAGAATTCTCTAATTGTCCAAGAGTGAGAGAAAGAGAGATAATAGAGAGAGCTCCAAAACCAAACTAACAAAAGGTACCAACTGATCCTCAGAAGCCTTCTTATTAATGAGGCCTCTATTTTATTCAATTTTCCATTATTTTCCTTCCTTTTTCTCCTCACATGCAACCTCTGACCTTTCACATCCCTTTTCTCCTATTTTCCATTATTTTCATTAATAAAATGCCAATTAATGCCCCATTCCTTTCCAAAACCTTTGTCATTTCCTTAGTTATAGTAAACCAAATGAAAACCCACACTACGATGTTTTTCCCAACATTCAGCTTGGAATACGTGTCCCATGACCTTGGTTATTACTTTTCTTTTATTAAATTTATTACATGGAATTTTGACCAGGGTTGTTACATCGTAGATGCCACAAGGTAGATCATGTTTTATGGGACCGTCCACTCCCTCTCAATAGGAGGATAGGTCGTAAGATACAAAGAAAGGAGACTATCAAAAGGAATAGGGAGGAAACCCCTGATGGATCTGTGTGGAAAATTCTTCTCGAGATAACCAACAGGATGCACCCAAAACCATTTGATGGAAGAAGAATCGAATCCAAGGGTCGATTGGAAGCAAGCACCTAGGCAGGATTTTAAGGAGATTAGCCATCTTCTTTAGGTACTCATATGTCACATACTATTTCACTTTCCCTTCCTGTATCTAATCTCATTAGCTATTTTAGTTCACTTGTTATGGGCTCGGTACTTTCTTTTTAGAACTTTCCCTTTTCATGCAATGGCTCTATTGAATTATGTATGGGCTTGGTTCCATGTTCCATCCCCCTTTCTCCCATGAGTAGTCTTCCCTCTCTCTCTCCTCTCCTTCCAGGGCTCACTTAACATCTTGTGAAACCTTTCCACGATATAATCTCTGGTCAAAGGTCAAATTCAATGACTCATTGGAGGCTATGGGTGGTTTAGGTCCCTCTTGCCGATCCATTGTTGTTAGGAACCCTTGGGGAAGAAAATCCTTCATTTCCTAAGCTAAACTAAAAGCCAATTAGGATGTTTTTGTTTGTAGACAAAATTCCATCGTTGTGGCACTTAGAGAAGAACATGCCCATGACGTCGTCTATTGATGGATTATCTCTCCTTTAATTTTTGAGGGATGACTAGTCCCTATGAGAGATTAGCCCTGAGAAGATTGATTCAGTCTTAACACATTGATGTCAAAATCCTTCAAGAAACTTTGTGGAATGGATATGTGATTAAAAGGATGTTGCATTCTTTAGTTCAGGGGAGGTATTTTGTAGTTGTTGATGCAAAAATAAGATCAAGGGGTTTAATGATTGGCTTTAATCAAAGAATTATTAAGCCTCTCTATTCTTGGGTTTTTGAAGAGGTATTGCGTGCTGATATTTTTGCAATTGAATTGGGGATGGAGATGAAGATTGTGAATATTTACGACCCATGTCAAGACAAAAAAATATTTTAGGAAAGGCTAATGGGATGATCCTCTCATAATTTTGAAAACTGTGGGGGGTGATTTGAATTTCTCTTTGGGTGCTTCAAAATTTTGGGGTTCTCATGCTCATTCTAACCTCCTCTCTACATTTTCGATACACCTTCTGGAGACTCACAAATTATGTGATGTAGATATTATCAAATATAAACTGACCTTGAGGAATTAGAGAACTGGTGATGCAATGATTTCCAAGAGCATTGATCATTTTCTGTTAATTGAATCTCTATTGAAAATGATTCTTCTCTTTCATTAGCGGGTAGGTGTGGGGGATCAATCAAACCACCAACCTATTTTCCTTGAAATAAAAGGAGGATTCAAAAAGGTGTCCCCCCTCTTCAAATTCAACTTGGTATAGCTAAGGGATGAATATTTTTCTAATCTTGTTGTAGAGCATTGGATCCCCTTTAATCCTAATAGTGATGGTTTTCCTTTGGCTTAATTCGTTGTCAAACTCAAAATGTTTAAAAAGCATACGACAGAATGGCCACTCTCTAAAAAATAAAGGGATGAGGAGGTTCTTTAAAAAGTAGAACAAGAGTTGGAGCAGTTGAAATATATTGGGAGGGGGTTATCTATTGGAGGAGTCTAAGTAAAGCATCATTCAATCAGAGGCTGCTATGAAGTGAATTTTCGAAGGAAAGGAGGAGACATGGAGGTTAAATAGTAGAGTGATCTGGCTTAAAAGAGGGGATGAAAATATGAATTTTTTTCATCAACTTGCAAAGGGGCATCATGTTATAAATACTATTTTGGCCTTGGAAAATATGAATGGGGGAAGAGCCACAACTTTTGAAGATCTTTCCAAATTGGGAAATAATCAAGGGTGTTATCACAAGCTTGTTAAGAATTATGCGAGAATAGCGGCTCCTCTAACATATTTACTGAAGAAAGATGCATTTTATTTGACTCCAGAAGCAATGAAGGCCTTTAAACATCTTAAAGAGGCAATGTACCAAGCACCAGTCTTAGCTATGCTAGAATTCACAAAAACTTTTATTGTAGAAGGTGATGCTTTAGGAAATGGAATTGGTGTTGTTTTAATGCAAGAAGGAAGACCCATTTCTTTTGAAAGTCGTCCAATCAAAGGAAAGTATTTACAAAAACCTATTTATGAGAAGGAAGTGTTGGCAATACTACATTCAATGAAGCAATGACGACCTTACCTAATGGGAAGACACTTCAAGATAAAATAATATCATGATAGTCTTAAACACTGTTTGGAGCAAATATTATCTTCAAAAGAGCAGCAAAAATGGGTGACAAAGATGTTAGGTTATGAATTTGAAATCATCTACAAAAAAAGGGAAGAAAAATGTTGTTGTAGAAGCACTCTCAAGAAAGGATGAGGATGTGGAAGCATTGCTTTGTGGCATTTCTATTAACCAACTTGAGTGGATAACCGAACCAAGGGATGAATAGAAGAATGATGAAGAGGTTTGGTCACTCATTCAAAAGTTCCAGCAAGATCCCATTACATCTGATAGATTTAGATGGCAAAATGATTCATTATGGTAGAAAGGTCACTTATATATTTGTAAGAATTCCCAACTCAGGAAAAATATTATTTTGGAATTGTGCACCTCTCCCTTAGGAGGGCACTCGGGATTTTTAAAAACTTATGATAGGGTTAAGAAGGAATATTTTTGGGATGGACTTAAATCTCATATTCAGAATTTTGTGGCAAAATGTTTGGTTTTCCAACAAAATAGAGTTGAGACAATTAAGACCCTGGGTAAGTCACAAACTTTAGTCATTCCATGTCAACATTGGGAGGAGGTCTCAATAGATTTTATCACAAGTTTACCCAAGTTTGAAGGAAATAGTGTCATCATGGTGGTAGTTGATAGACTTACCAAGGATGAACACTTTTGTGCATTATCTCATCCTTTTAAAGCCAATATAATTGCTACTGCAATTATGGAAACAATTCAAAAGTTTTATGGAAATCGAAAGGTTATAGTAAGTGACAGAGATCTCATTTTCACTGGAAATTTTTGGGTGGAATTATTTTCTAGTCTTGGTACTCAATTAGCTCATAGCTCATCTTATCATTCTCAATCTAATGGGCAAACTGAGATTGTGAACAAATGTTTGGAAGGATATCTTCGTTTCTTTGTATATGATAAACAAAGAAAATGGGTCAAGTGGTTACCTCTAGCTAAATGGTGGTATAACACTTCTGTCCATACTGTAACTTAAATGACCCCATTTATGACACTTTATGGATATCATCCACCATCCATCACATCATATTTAAGAGAAAATTCTAAGGTTCAAGTAGTGGAAGATCACATCGAGCATCAACAACAAGTTCTCCAACTCTTAAATGATAACCTCACTCTAGCGTAGAAGAAGATTTCCACACTCCTTGGATTCTCTTTGATCTACATGTCTCCCAACTAAGCCTATAGTGAATGTCAATTCCCAAATACTTGTACTCATCTACCACCTCCAAGCGGCTACCCTCAAAGAGAAAAGTACCTTGATGCTTCTTTATTTTCAAAGAAAAAATCATGACTTTAGTTGTGCTGGTATTAAATTGCATTCCCACCTCTTAACAAAAGGGTTCCAGTGCTTTCAAGTGTTCTCTCAAACCTAGTGCCCATTTAGTAATAAGAATAAGGTCATCTGTATATAAAAGTAGTTTCACCACATATCTTGCTAGTTGGATGCCTTCTCCTTTGGTATTGTTTATCCACTCTTCAAGCTTATCAATATATAAACCAACTAATCTGGGAGAAAGAGGACATCCTTGTTTGACTCTTATGTCACTGTCAAAACATTCAGACATGCCTTCCTTTGTTATGATGCTAGCTCTAACCCTCTCATAAATCTTGTGAAATGATGCCCTGTATTCCTTTGGGACCTTTAGCTCTTCCCTTTTGTGTCATAGTTTATCTCTAGGGACAATATCAAAGCCTTTTTTGAAATCAATAAAGCAACAAAATTCTTCCCCACCTTGGTTGTCCCAAACTTTTTCAATGAAGTGTCTTAGGGTGATGCAATGATCAATGGTAGAATGTTTAGGCCTAAATCCAGACTGTCCCTTTGCTCTTTTTCTACCCATTCTTTGATTCTGCACTCTAGCATGCTCCCAAAAAGGTTTCCAAGAAGAGGGTTGATCCTATTAGTACATTAGTTGGAAGGGTTATTAATCTCTTTGGTTTTGTGAAGAGGTATAAGAACATTGGTTGTCAACTCAACCGGAAAGCTATCTTGATTGACTAAGAATCGAAGTTGTGCACCACATATTGTTTTCCTCTGATCATTACTGCATTTTACATGTCGAGGAGAGTCGTGACTGTGACACAGGCCATAACTATGTGGAAGTTGGTGGAATCATTCCCCATGGAGACGCATACAAAAGTAGCTGACTTTGAAGCTTACAGAACGATTGAGTACACTATCATTAATAGTTTCGGTAATGTTTCTGCTTCTTTGGGTTTCACATGCGAATGGCTTAACCTAGGATTAGGATTTCTTTTCTCATTTTCGAAGTTTACTATAAAGCAGAGAATAGAGCTTGGTTAATTGACTTGAGACTAGATTAACCTAATTATAAGTTGAGAAACATGACAAGGAGCACACCATATCATGGAAGTATGGATATGACACCATAATTGGGATTTTATTAAACAAAAATTTATTTAAATTCAGTATTTATTAAAAATTGAAAACGATTAAATCTTTTAAATTATAAATGTATTGATATATCTAATATAATAATACTGTATAAAGTTATATGTGGTGTAAAATATAATATTATTGTTTAAAACCATATTAACATAATTTATTTTAATAAAAAATGATAAAATTGAAATTTGTAAAAAAACCTATAAAACTAAATACACTAAAAATAAATATTCATTGATGACTACACAACAAAATATTTACATCTAAAACCACTAAAATTCTTGAAATTAAACTAATTGTTATAAACAACAAAATTTTCTCTTATAAGTCAATGTTTGTGTTGAGCCTTAAGTTACAACGTTTCAATCAATATTCAGTATGTAAGTTATAACAAGGTACATCATTGGTTTTAAAAATTTGATTGGTCAAAATATTCCTATATGTAAATAGATGTGGAATAAGTTCCTTGATATTAGCTACTGGGTTATTCCTAAGATCGTTTGAATAGTAGATGTGATTGTAATAGCACATGAATTGACATGGTTGATAGTCCATCACCCACAGACTTAAGTTAAAAGGTTACAATCAATTTTAGTACGTAAGTTATAACAAGGTACATCATTGGTTTTAAAAAGTTGATTGGTCAAAATATTCTTATATGTAAATAGAAGTGGAATACATTTCCTTGATATTAGCTACTAGGTTATTCCTAAGATCATATGAATAGTAGATGTGATTGTCATAGCACATGAACTGACATGGTTGACAGTCCATCACTGACATGGTGTATATCACTAGAAACATTACAGTGTTAAATGTAAGCTAATCTATATAAATGAATTAAATTATTAATAAACAAAAATTAAAATAAATTTTTAATATCAAAACTAAAAATAATTCAACCCCAAAAATAATTCAGGTCCAAAACTAATTCAATGTCAACATGGTGTATATCACTCAAAACATTACAATGTTAAATGTAAGCGCTAATCTATATAAATGAATTAAATTATTAATAAACAAAAATTAAAATAAATTTTTAATATCAAAACTAAAAATAATTCAACCCCAAAACTAATTCAATGTCAAAATTAATTTAGCTCCCAAACTAATTCATGTTAACTTTGCATTCTTAGATAATAATAAGATGTTATTTAAAATATATGAAATTGTATACTTTGTAACCGATAAAATCATTTTCATTTTTTATATAAACGATAAATTTTGTCCACAAAACCTGAGATGAAATGATAAATTTTGTCCACAAAATTATGTTTAATAGCGAAACAAAGTCATAATGGATACATGAATGTTAAAGAGAAACCAACTGAACAACTGGAACAAGACTTACAAGCTATATCTAATCTGCACAAATTTGTTGTTGGATTAAAACAACCCTCCAAACTATATATAATGTGCACACATGTATTGTTGGATTAAAAAAGCTCTTCAAACTATATTTAAGATGAAATGATAAATTTTGTCCACAAAATTATGTTTAATAGCGAAACAAAGTCATAATGGATACATGAATGTTAAAGAGAAACCAACTGAACAACTGGAACAAGACTTACAAGCTATATCTAATCTGCACAAATTTGTTGTTGGATTAAAACAACCCTCCAAACTATATATAATGTGCACACATGTATTGTTGGATTAAAAAAGCTCTTCAAACTATATTTAATATGAACAAATGTATTGCTAGATTAAAATTGCACGTGATTGGTTATGCTCTTAGTGTTATAGTGGTAGCTGTGAGGTTTGATCCTAGGTCTCCCATAGATTAGCCCTAGCAATTACCAATTCAACATGTGGTTAACCACCCAAAAAAATTAAAAATAAATAAAAAATAAAAAATTACTTCCAATCTAAAAATATTAAAAAATATTTATTGTAAATTAATTTATATTATTAAATATATTAAAAAAAATAAATGCCGTGCAGCTCATGTGATTAATATTGAAAATCTCTCTGCACATCAACCCTATAATATGCTCACTAAATATTGAGTACAATATTCCTATAACTTCCCAATACCGTAGGAACATAAACTACATCATCGAAAAATACATAAACCAGTAAAATTTTAATTAAGAAATTAAAAGAAAAAAATTTATTTGATTTGATTAGATTAACAGTGACTTATAGGACAGGAGATAATTGATGGTCAACCCATAAATGAATGCCCTATATTCTGCAAAGCGTTGTATCATGCGCGGCCAGGGATAATAAAAAACCTTGTAGCATAACTCGCATTTTTAACATTAAATAAAATGTGATTTTATCATTAATTACATTTTATGATTAGTTTATTTAATAGGTATGGAAAAAATTCTGAAATTATCCAGCATTGCAAAATTTTAAAATTAAGTGATTAAAAAAAAATACAGTTATTTAAGACAAATAGCTGGATCGTAAAAAGGATGAGATTGTTTTATTACAGAAAGGAGAATCAAACCGTAAGGAAGCTTTTGACAAAATTATAAAAAGGACCATCAAACAGTAAAGACGGTTTAAACCAGCAGTTGAGAATAATAAAAAAGCTTTTGAACCCACAAAGCATCCAGAAAGCTGTAGATACTTTTACATATCTATAAAGTATCCTTGTTGTGGACAACACGGATGGAAGGGACACGGATCGAAGGGACAACACCTAGAGCTGCGTATTCTCTTCTGTGTCTATGTGTTGGTACCGGATGAAGCAATTCCATGGCAGAATGTGCGAGGAATGGAATGGACATGTGGTGACTTGTTAACCCTAGGGGGCGTCAGAAGGTACTGTAACTCTCCAACACCGACGTCGTCTTCATCGCTCCCTCTAGAGCGTTCATCAAATCCCTTTGTAATTCATATTCATATGTAATTGTGGGACGTATGTCCATCTTCATAACAGCGATCAGAAGCAGAATGCTGAATCTCCTGATGTTTGGAAGTTCCTTTGATGGAGATGCGTGATGTTGGAGGACATCCCGCAGTTTCGAAATCAACGATGGAGCCCCCCCCGTTCTCCGAAGACAAGTTCATAATCTGCTGGGCTAGGAAACTTAGGAAACTTGAAGATCTGAGCAGCCAGTCCTATGGCTGCTTCCTGATGCACTCCGTCTTTCGCCTTCGCAAGCTGCACGACCCGTGAATATTACAAGCAAGAAATGAATCTATAGGATGAAATTCTTTTGCGAATGAAGTGTGATGCAACAATTTAAATTTTAAACTAAAAAATTGAATACTCTATTCAACCTCTGCCGACGCTGCTCTGATTTTGTTCAAGTTAACGCTATTTGCCTCTAGAGGTGCAAACAGATTTCGAAGAATTCTGGCTGCATAAGTACCCTGCACTCGGTTGTTCAGCGCGGAGATGAGGTCTTGGATCAAATACGGGAAATTCATCAGTATTTCACAGTTGTGATGATTCTCCTGCCGTGCTGAGGAGCTCCGTCTCATTGTGATTATCAATATTGAAATTCGCGAAAAAAAGAGAGTAGAAATTATGCAGAACCCCATCAGTACCGCCGATGCTTTCACGGAACTCCTGGTCCCGAGCGATACTTGTCAGCGTCTTGATCGCCAGCTCTTTCAAATCTAATTCCGCGGCATTTGATTCTGTGAGTGTGATAATTTTGAGAAGTAGCTCTCTGTTGCTTCCCATCTTAGCGCGGTTGTCGTGGTCGTTGGCCAACTGGTTCAATATACGTAACCCCGCCGTACTGAAATCGTACTGAAATCTAAGTAAGGATATTCAGGGGATGACTGAGTTCTGTTCTGACTAGAATTGCTTTCAACCTGGTTGCCATCGTCTAGCAAAGACGTTATAGATTCAATGGAATTAGGGGCGGCCATCACCAGAGTGCCATTCAGGCCTATCTAGACCAAGGATTCGATGCTCTCTGCTGTTGGAAATTTTTCTGCTAAAATTCCAAATACAAAATCACAGAACAGAGAACGATGCTCTGTTTCAAACACAAGATTTTTAACACAGCGGAAAAATTGAAATTTATTTGCAGAGTACAGAGTTTTTACACACCAAAAGAGCTTGTATTTATTAATAAAACAAACTGCTGTTTCAGAATAAAGATTCTTTTTCTTTTACAGAGGGATTTACAAAAAAAAACATTCAGACTGTTGTGTCTGTCTTCTTTCTGTTTCGCTGCTACGGTTTTTTTTTTATTTACGCGCTGCTGCGTTTTTTCTATACCTCTCTTACTCTCTACAATCTCTACTACTGAAAAGAAAAACTAAAACTATATATCTTTCGGGTTATGCGTGAAGGGGTCAAAAATAGCCACCAACCGCATTTACAAAATGTTATGGGCCTCTCACCAACCGCATTTACAAAATGTTATGGGCCTCTGATACAGTGTGCTGACAAAAACGGCCATTTCTGATACTCTGTTGACTTGCGGGAGTTGGACACAGTGGAATACGCAAGAAACCATACTCTTTTTAATGCACTTACCTGCTCAAGGCGCGTCCTTCTTGTTCTCGGCCATTCTTCTTCTTTAATGATGTTGGTGAGCAGTGATGGCGCAAAGCCTTCTTTCTTCTTTGGGAACACAAAGGTAGGTTAAACCATAAATGAGGCATGGTGGAGGTGTACACAAACCCAGAACAAATCACAGCCGTCGGATTTGCAGATGAACGACGGGATCGCATCGCAAAACATTATCGGGAGGATGAGACGAGGTGAGAAGCGGCGATGTGCGATGTGCGATGATATCGTATCACAGTATCGCAATCGTCGGATACAAAACAAAGGGCTTAACGCGCAATGGGCGAAAGTTGCGATCTGCGATCACATCACATCGTGAGATTGCAATCGCAGAAAACAAAGATAAACAGAATGAGGCAAGGGGTAAAAGGATGCGATTTGCGATATGATCGCATCGCAGAAGGAAACTGCATGGTTTTTTTAGAGTAAAGCATGCTGCAGTTGAAATTACAACTTCAACACTCCCCTTTAATTTCAACTGTTGGGTTATCAGTCATACCCAAACATTTCCTCAAAAACTCAAAATTTTATAGTCCCAATGGTTTGGTTAGAATGTCTGCAACCTATTCTTGAGTGTTGCAATGTTGTAAAACGATTTCTCCATTGTTCACCAATTCTCTGATGTAAAGGAACCTTTTATCAATGTGTTTCGTTCGTTTGTGAAACACATAATTCTTGGACAGGGCAATAGCAGAGCTATTGTCACAAAAAATAACCATTGCTTTTGGTTGCTCTTGGTATAGTCTCCTTAGCATCCTTCTCATCCAAACCGCTTGACACGTTGCTACTGTAGCTGCCACGTATTCTGCTTCTGCTGTAGACAACGCCACAATGGGTTGTTTCTTAGAAGCCCATGAAATTGCTACTGAACCCATGTGAAAGAGATAACCGGATGTGCTTTTTCGATCATCTACACTTCCAGCCCAATTGCTATCGGTGTAGCCAACTAAATTTGAACTTTCTGAAAAAGTATATAAAATGCCAAATCTTTTAATACCTTTGACATACCTCATAATTCTTTTTGCTGCCTGCCAATGTGCTTCTTTTGGCCTCTCCATGAATCTCGAAATTAAACTAATAACATGTATTATATCCGGCCTAGTTGCAGTTAAATAGATAAGGCTGCCAACTATGCTCTTATACAAGCTAGGATCAAAATCCTTGCTGTTGTCCTCTTTGCTGAGTTTTAAACCCATCACTGTGGGAGTGATTGCTGCCTTGCTCTCCTGCATGTTAAATCTTTCCAATACTTCATGTACATATTTTGTTTGTGAGATAAAAATCTCATTTCCACTTTGTTCTACTTCTATTCCTAAGAAGTATCTCAGCAAACCCATGTCAGTCATTTGAAATTCCTCTTTCATGACTGTTTTGAAATTTTCAATGAGCTAGTCATCATTACGTGTAAAAATAACATCATCAACATATAACACAACAATTAAAATTTTACCATACTTTTCTTTGATGTAGACGGTGGGTTCTCCCTCACACTTTGCAAATTCATTTTCCAGTAGATAGGAATTTATCCTACTGTACCACGCTCTTGGCGCTTGCTTCAACCCATAAAGAGCTTTCTTCAATCTGCACACTTTGTGCTCTTGGCCTTTCTTCTCATAGCCTGGAGGTTGTTCAATGTACACCTCTTCCATTAACACTTCATTCAAGAATGCTGACTTCACGTCCATTTGGTAAACTTTCCACTTGTTTTGTGCTGCTATGGACAACACTGCGCTCACTGTTTCCATTCTTGCAACTGGTGCGAAAGTCTCTTCATAATCTTTCCCATACTGCTGCTTGTATCCCTTGACAACCAGTCTTGTCTTGTGCCTTTCTATCTTGCCTTCAACATTACTTTTGGTCTTGTAGACCCATTTAACTCCAATGACTTCTTTACCTTTTGGTAGCTCAACCAAATCCCAAGTCTTGTTTCTTTCTATGGCATTGATCTCCTCATCCATAGCTTCTATCCATTTCTTATCTTTAATTGGATCTTCGAAATGAATAGGGTCATCAACATGACAATATAAAGCAAATAAAGAATTCATACCTTCATCATAAATGTCACTTAAATTTCTGAATTTATTACCTCTTTCATTTGGTGTGCAAGTGTTTGAAGAAGCACTTGAATTTCCTCCTTGTGGTGTGCTTGGAGAAGCACTCTCATTTCTCCTCAAGGGTGTCTCTTGCTGCCCTTGTGTTGGCGTTGCTATTTGGGGATGCATTTCAGCCATCTCATTATCATCTTCATCATGAGACAAATAGTTTTTAACATTTACTGTTTTCTCTATGCTTCCATCCCAAGCTTCCTTCTCAATGAATTGAACATCTCTGTTCACAAAAAACTTCTTGGTAGATGGGATATAGAACCTGTAAGCTTTGGATTCCTCACTGTATCCAATGAAAATACATTTCTCCCCTTTGTTGTCCAACTTCTTCCTTAGCTCTGATCTGGAATGTGTGCATAAGCCACACATCCAAAAACTTTCATGTGGGTGACTCCTTGCTTTCTCCCACTCCATGCTTCTTTCGGCACTTTGTTCATCACTGCTTTTGTAGGACACCTATTCAAAATATATACTGCACAATTTACAGCTTCAGTCAAATAATCATTTGGCAAATGTTTTGCCTTTAGCATGCTCCTCGCCATATCCATGGTTGTTCTATTCTTCCTTTCAGCAACTCCATTTTGTTGCGGAGTGTATCTTGCTGTAAATTGCTTGTGTATTCCATTTTATCTACAAAACCGTAGGAATTTTTTGGAGATATACTCACCTCCTCTATCAGTTCTCAAAACTTTGATGCGCAACCCACTTTGGTTTTCCACAAGTGCTTTGAAATTCTGAAATTTTTCAAATACATCACTTTTGTTTTTCAAGAAATAAACCCAAGTCTTTCTGGTGAAATCATTAATGAATGTTAGAAAGTATTGGCTGCCTACTAGTGATGGAGTTTGCCACATAAATCTGAGTGAACAATTTCTAAGGGTGCTTTTGCCCTTATGCTTTTCCCTGATGGAAAACTTTCTCTGTGTTGTTTCCCCAAGATACAACCTTCACAAAGGCTGTCTGGTTTGTCTATCATTGGTAATCCTCTTACCATCCTTTTTCTGCTCAGCAAGTTAAGACCTCCAAAGTTGAGATGTCCAAATCTCAAATGCCACAACCAATTTTCATCCTTTGGTACGCTTTGGAAAGCCTCTTGGGTAACAACTGCAATTACTTCTTTATTTTTCAAATCTGCCCTTATTCTGAGAAGGAACATCCTGTTCCTCGTCATCTTCACTTCAGCAATACATCTTTTGCTAGGTGCTCTATCCATGATGGTGCATACATCATTCACAAAGAAAACATTGTAACCCTTTTGAACAAGCTATCCAATACTCAAGAGGTTACATTTCATTCCAGGAACATAATAGACATTTGCTATGGTTTTATTTTCACCTTTCTTTGTAAATATTTTTACTTCTCCTTTTCCCATAACAGAAATTTTACTATCAGTCCCAAGTGTGACTTGTAACTTCACACTTTGATTTAAAGCAGAAAACAGGGCTATGTTTCCTATCATATGGTTGCTGCAACCGGAATCTAGAAACCATATCTCTTCACTGTTTGTTTCAGCCATATTACAAGCTAACAATACATTATCTTGGCTGATATTTTCTCTAGTGATATTTGCACTACATCTATTGTTCATATCATGCTGTTTCTTCTTGCATTCATTGGCATAGCGCCCATATTTTTTACAATAATAGTATTGGACATTGGATTTTTCATACCTTTGTCCTTAAGCATGATATTGTCCACTTTGTTGGCTGCTGCCTTGGCCTTGGTTCTGATTTGGACCGCTGCGTCTTCCTTAAGCATTTGCTGGACTGTTTCTTCCACCTATGTTTTGGCTTCTACCTCTTGCTTTTTTGTTTCTTCTACCTTGACCTCTTCCTCTTCCAAAAGACATTTGAGTCTTGAAGGCATGTTCTAGAGATGAGTTTTTATTCCTATTCAATCTCTGCTCATGTGTTATCAGTGATACATGAAGTTCATCAACTGAAAAGTTTGAGAGATCCTTTGTCTCTTCTATGGTGGTGACAATCACATCGAACTTTGAGGATAGGACCCTCAATAGTTTCTTCACAATCCTCTTTTCTTCAATAATTTCTCCATGAGTCCTTATCTGTGTGACCAGACCAATTACATGTGTAAAGAATGAGTCAATATTGTCTGACTCCTTCATGCACAGGTTCTCAAAATCTCTCCTTAGTAACTGTAGTTTTGCTGTCTTCACTTTCTCCATGCCATGATAGGCTGTCTTGAGAGTTTGCCATGCTTCTTTGGATGTCTTGGCTGCTGCTATCCTTGGAAACACACTTTCATGCACTGCTTGACATAAAAAACAGAGAGATTTTGAATCCTTTTTCCTATATCTTTTACAGATCTTTCTCTGCCTGAGTTAATTTGTTAAATTCATTTTCATCTGATGGTTCTTCAAAACCATCTTGAACTAATTCCCATAAATCTTGTGAGGCAAACAGGGCTCTCATGGTTATTGCCCAATAATCGTAGTTTTTCCTATTAAACTGTGGGATCTGGGTATTAAACAAACCCACGCTAGTGCTGGTGCTAGTGCCAGCGATTCTTGCAATACTTGATTGTGTTTAGAAATCAAGGACTGTCTTCAACAGCAACACCAAAAAAAAACGAACTTGAGAAAATACCTTGGATTATTTTACTGAGTCTTCACGCTTCTGGAGAAGCTACTGCAACAAAATGAACCTTCCTTCAGCTTCTTTGATGCCTTTCAAAGACCTTGGACAAGCTCTGATACCACTTGTTGGAAATTTTTCTGCTAAAATTCCAAAAACAAAATCACAGAACAAAACAGAACAGAGAACGACGCTCTGTTTCAAACACAGGATCTTTAACACAGCGGAAAAATTGAAATTTATTTGCAGAGGACAGAGTTTTTACACACCAAAAGAGCTTGTATTCATTAATAAAACAAACTGTTGTTTCAGAATAAAGATTCTTCCTCTTTCACAGAGGGATTTACAAAAAAAAATTGTTCAGACTGTTGTGTCTGCGTTCTTTTTGTTTCACTGCTACGGGTTTTTTTTTTATTTACGTGCTGCTGCGCTTTTTCTATACCTCTCTCACTCTCTACAATCTCTACTACTGAAAAGAAAAACTAAAACTATATATATTTCGGGTTATGCGTGAAGGGGTAAAAAATGGCCACCAACCACATTTAAAAATTGTTATGGGCCTCTGATATAGTCTGCTGACAAAAACGACTATTTCTGGTACTCTGTTGACCTGCAATAGTTGGACGCAGTGGAATACGCAAGAAACCATACTCCTTTTAATGCACTTACCTGCTCGAGGCGCGTCCTCCTTATTCTCGGCCATTCTTCTTCTTTAATGCTGTTGGTGAGCAGTAATGGTGCAAAGCTTTCTTTCTTCCTTGGGAACACAAAGGTAGGTTAAACCATAAATGAGGCATGGCGGAGGTGTACACAAAGCCAGAACAAATCACAACCATTAGATCTGTAGATGAATGGCGGGATCGCATCGCAAAACATTATCGGGACGATGAGACGAGGTGAGAAGCGGCGGTGTGCGATGATATCGTATCGCAGTATCACAATCGTCAGATACAAAACGGAGGGCTTAACGTGCAATGGGCGAAAGTTGCGATCTGCGATCGCATCACATTGCGAGATCGCAATCGCAGGAAAAAAAGATAAACAGAATGAAACAAAGGGTAAAAGGATGCGATTTGGGATATGATCGCATCGCAGAAGGAAACTACATGGTTTTTCTGGAGTAAAGCGTGCTGTAGTTGAAATTACAACTTCAACATCTGTTGCCGCTACTCGAATCCCCTTGTGAGGGGATTCTTTCGAATCCCAATTGAGCATATCGATGAGCATCTCCACCACATTTCGTATTGTTCTGCTTTACCTCAACCTCTCTAATGCGCGCAAATACTTTTTCACAAGCCCGGATAGTAATTTAGCACCCTTCAGCTATTCATCACCATCGCTGGACTGCAGCAGCTCCACACTGTACGACACAATTGTTATCTTCCTGCTGTCGAAAAAGCTTCCACTGACGCACCGAGAATACGTATGATGGAAAAACCGATAAAGCGTGTTGATTTGAGAGTCATCGAGGTTATAATTTTTTTTCACCTCCAACACTCGTCTACTTATCAAGAGCGCAGGAAAGCCCCCTCCAAGTTTTCCTTCCGAGGACCACATCTTTGGTGCTATTCCGCTAAATATTCTAAGGAAGAGTCCCGCCAGAATCATACCCGATTCCACCGTGGACACGGAGTAGAAAAGTTTGAGAGCGACATTTCGATTCCCAGCATTGACGCTGGGGCCATAGTCTGCAGGTGTTAAAGCCCTAGAAGAAAAGACGAGGAATACCCCAGCCGAACAATATTGTATAACAAACGAACATAATCTGATTACGCTATCCAGATGAGAATAACCTGTCTTCAGCTCGCCGCTTCGGCCAAAGATCCTAATTCCTTCGGCCGCTAATATTACGCTAACGTACCAGAAGTCGTTTTCTTCTAAGGCAGTTGGGAAGCCTCCGAGGGTAACAGTGGTAGCCCAAATGCCGTTCAATTTTCCGAGCATGCTGGTGAGCTTTCCCAGAGAGGCAAGCAGGCCTACGAAGAATGTCATATTCCTCTCAGGAATTTCCATTTCACTGCGAAATTGGGAAACCTCTTGAGCACCCGACATTGGGCACAAGCGCTACTGAGGCAATGAGATTTGTTCAAATTTTTGTTTGACGAAACTGAAGCTCCGCACGATTCTATTCAGTAACACTGATCTGCTCAGCTTGACATATAAAATCCAATGTGCTCCAGTTAGCTTCTACCAGAAATGAATATATAAAATTCCCAAAGGGCCATCCTTGGAGTGATGAGGACCTTACGCGGCTGATAGCCTTCACCATTACGAGCTAAGTACCTAGCAAGTGAGATTGAACTAGGCATACCTGGAGCCAACTATTGAGGTAAAAGTTGATTGGTACAAATATTAAATACCATGTATTTAGTCAATATTTTCTTTGAGGTAAAAGTTGATTGGTATAAATATTAAATACCATGTATTTACTCAATATTGTTTTTACATCCCTTTTAAATCTAGTTTTTTATTTACTAAATAAGTAAATGTGGTTCATATA
>APFE031056719.1:0-16516 GCA_000404065.3 Pinus taeda | reverse complement strand
GAACCGGAAGTCTTGGGTTCAAATCTTGGGCTACCCTTCCCCCGTAGAGGGGTACATAATGGACATGTAAATCGGAGAGTCCCGCCCCACCTTACAAAAAAAAATAAAAATTAAAAGGAAAATAAAATGTAGTTAAATTAGATTTGCAAAGTTAATGATGATCCAACCACTTTGGAAAATAATGAAAGCTTTATAAAAAAACAAAACAATGAGAAGTCATGAAAGTAATAACATATTTTAAAAAAATCATGTCATGTTGTGATAACTGAATAATTGTCTATTATTATTTAGAGAATAATAAACCAAAAATATAACTTAAAATGTACATAGAAAAAAGAATATTAAAAAAAATAGTAGAACATACTAGAGAAGAGAGAAGAGTCATTGAGTAATTAATCATGGAATTTGCGCTCTATATCCTGGCATGACATTTGTATGCTTCAACTTAATTAATCTACCATTTATAATAATAAAATTAAGTTTAAAAGGAACATATAATGTAGTTAAACTAGATTTGTAAAAAACTTCAAAAACAAAAAAAAGTATGAGAACCTTTGAAAGTAATGACATGTTTAAAAGGGGAATCTAAAATATATGAGGTTATGTCATGTTGATCACAACAAAACAATTGTCTACTATTATTTAGAGAATAATAAATCATAAATATAACTTGGATACCAATCAGGGTCTTGCCGAAGCTTGAGATTTTTCTTTCAGAATGATTTCATTTATGAAGGTTGATTGTCCAAGGCCAATTTGTCCATGGCTTGAAGTTGATTGTCCAAAGGCCAAATTGTCCATGGATTTTAGTGCTTGTTGAAGCACATTTTGGACCTATTTCTTTTTTATTCCTACATTCAATATTCTTCCTATTCACGCATATTGAATGTTCTGAAACTATTGACCGAGGGAAAACACAACCACAAGCTTTTACTAGGGTGCATGCACAGGTTCTTACCTTCCATATTTAATATCTAGTCCCCAAGAAATTAGGTATGTATCAACAACCAGACGTTAGTACAATAGCACTCTCTTTTGACAACCTTCTCGCAACGACGCTAAAATGTTGGGTTCCTAAATTGTTTTAAAATAACAACCAAGTATCAACATTAATATCAACCCAAGGATTCGTATTTTTATTTCAATGTAATCGGTAAGATCTATGCAAGAGACTACTAGGAATTAACACTGGTCCTAGAATGATCTATCTTCCAACCCAATAGCAGAAATCGACACTATAATTAAATAATGTGCTACTTATCAAATCAAATCAATCATTACTTCAAAGAACTATGATTAAACCACACAACGAATTATGATCCTAATTAAGAGAAGCTCACAATTATTCAATCTAAAAATAAGATTACTCTAATATTTTGTGAAATAACCCTATGCTTATCGAAATAACGATCATGCTTTGAGAGCAACAATTGCAAATAAAAATCGCAACTAAAGAAACAACTAAGGAAATAAATAGCATTTTCGTAAGAAACAAAAAGCATAATTAAGTATTACTTATTGCTCTAAATCAAATGAATGATAAGAAACAACACCGATCAATTAGCTAAGAGAAAGTAACAAGTAATTTTACTAAATTAATATAGATTGAAAGACAACACTTTGTCCAAGAAATGAGCCCAAACCACCAAGAGTCAAGTTGTCTTGAAGAGAACTCAGATCAACGAAGCAATTGATACAAACTGAGATTAATCAGAAAACATTTTCATTAACTTGTATAAATAGTTACAACCCAAGCTTAATCTTTGTTCTGTCTCCTAAAATTACAACTCTTTCTCATTGCACGTGTAAGGGAAAACTCCTTTATTTTATAATACAAAGAGAGTGGTTACAACAGAAAATGCTAGTATAAAGAAAGATATGAGAATTGAAGATTCTCATATCGTTCTTTCTTAATTGAGATAAATCTGATATCTTCAAGCGAAGAAAATGAGAATCTTGTTTGCAACCAACTTTTTAGTTTAGAGGTGGGTTCGCTTGAATTTGCCACTTATAGTCTTGAATGCCATCATATTGCATCCATCTTCAACATTCTCTCATAACAATTGTTTATGATAAATTCTCCAACCAATGAATTATTAACTCGATTTTTATGAATAAAATAACTTTAATTTAAAATAAGATTATGAGAACAAGTTAATCCTTCTGAAGCTTGAATTATACTCAACAATAAATCATAATTATGAAGAAAAAGGGCAAGAAATTAATATCAAATCTTACGATTCATGTGGAAATTATAGACATTACAAGGTTCAACATTACCCCATAGCTAACCTATTGCCTGTCCTCATGCAAAAAATCCTTTCTCGGGAAAATAAGAAATCAACATGCAAAATAGAAAGAGGGTAAGCTTCGTAAGTCTGCTCCCCTCTGTACCTGGATCCACCCCTATCTATGATTTCCTGGAAGGCCTCATATGTATCTTTCTATGATAACTCATAGTTGGGCTGATAATAAGATTATGCACACCAAATCATGGGGCATCAATACATGCACCACATCCAATTGATTTCTACTTCCATCACAATTGTGACATATGCATGGACCTTAGAGAGGGCTTATTGTAAATTATGCAGCTTAAATGGATATTTGTTCTTAACCTCCCTTCATGATCACATCCATTTTAACTTGGCTCCACTCACTGCTTCTCTTCGTATATCTTCAAAATACTCAATCCCGGAAGTCAACACCCCCACATGGATGCCCTTAGGTTTAGTAACAACATTGGGCTTCCGTGAAAATCTATTATGCTTATGATATGTGGCAAAAGAATTTCCTAGTTCTCCCCTTATCCATAAGTCACAATTTTTCTCATTTCATTCATAGGTCTTACAGGCTTTATGCAACTCTCTTTGGTTTATGGAAAATGATATGAACGCTTGAAACTACACGTCCCCAAAAAAATGAACAATATTTTCATTTCTCTGTTCTGAGAGGAAAGTTATGCATATAGAGTTCACAAAAAAAGAAATTTTGCATTCATCCTATTTGTGAAAAGTAGTTATAAAATCTAAAATATTAGTTAACTCATCAGAATGACCATGATATACAACCTTAATCTTAAGCTTATTGTACTTATCTATTAAGAACAAAGCATAACTGCAAGATGGGGCTTTGCAAGCCATGCCATCTAGAATCACTGAATAAATCTCATCCTTATCCCTCATAAATTTACAAATTTGTTCTTGTAGATTATGGATATTCTTTCTAGCATCAACCAAGTCCCCTATTTTTCTATCTCTCTATGTGTCAATTCTTGAAATCACTTAAACTATTCCTGATGTTTTTCCATGGAGACTATTTCTCACTTGTACATGGCTATACTATCTTTCAATACCTTCATCTCAACCTTTTTAAGTAGTGGAGTGTATGGGGGCACAACATATGTTTGCAGCCCTATTTCAACTAGAATTGGTTTCTCATTCTGAGTTTCAGTAGTTTGAAATTCAAGAACTTTTCTTTTCTTATTAACACAAGATTGCCTAATTATTTCCCTTTGAGGTTGTTTACCAATTACCAAATGATTCTTTAATTTCTACACCTTTCGTTTCAATATGGCATTCTCCTTTCTTAAGGAAATAATTATTGCAAAAAGTTTGTTTCTCTTCCTAATTTTCATAACTACGATGTTTTTAATATCTTTAAACAAAATTGTTGGAAGAAAGGTAGAGACTTTGATTTCATGACATTCAATGATAATTTCTTAAGTTTGAGCATCCAAAGAGTCAGCCACCAAAAGATCAACAGATAAATCAGAAGCCTTTGTAGCTACTAAATCAACAAAGAGTTCTAAGAGGGAAGCAATTGGAAGGTTATGTTGTGACTCTTGTGTTGTAACAACTGGAATATCAATAGAAAACTATTGAGCTATATCATCTGGAGAGGAAGGTTCTAAGACTATAGCTATGACGTCAATAGAAAATTCGCGAACTATAGTGGTTGCATAACCAAAGGATGTTTCTAGAATTGTGGTGGCTAAAGAGTCAGTGGAAATTGCTTGGGCTTCTATAGCTAGAGGATCAATTGGAAATTCCTAGATTGCATCATCAATGTGTTCTTAGGTCACAACAGTTGTCCCATCTCCCATATATGGGATTCCAATAAATTTTCCACTACTTCCATTTTCTGTGTCACTTCCATATTAGGTTCTTCCTCATCCAAATCCATTTTATTTAACACTGTTTGATCCTCGACATTATAAATTCGTTGATCTAAATTTTCTTCCATATTTTTTTGAGTCTCTCCAAGGTTTTGTACTTCCCTTTCATCAAGAATTTGTTACTTAATTCTATTGGTTCATAGGAGTAATTGATTATTTAGGAGAGATAAGGGAAAATGAACTTTGACCTTCCTGCAACTTACTTAACTTAGCTGACCTTCTCCTCCTTTTGGGTAAAGATGCAATTCATTTTTCTATCTTACTAATATTTTGAAATGTTGAAGCTTCAGATTGCAAGGGTTCTTATGGAGTATTTTCAAAGAAAGAGGCCTCATTTTGAGATATCTCGATGTTTTCTTCAAAAAAATTCTCCTCAATTTGATCTTCTAGATGTTCATTACCCACTATGGTTTCAAAATTACATTGTGAGCTATGGGTTCCTTAATATTTTTAGCAATTTCAATATTTTCTCGAACATTTCCTGGTAGGGATTCTTATCCATGCATGGATTCTCCTATAAGACTTTCAAAAGTATATAGGGCTTCGTTTAGACTTCTTATCACTAATAATTTAATTAGCCCATGGTGAATCACTACTGAGGCAGTGGTCTTTATCTTTTTGCATTTTGCATGCATTCTCCTGTAAGACAGATTTCAAGAAGGGGATATTTAGGGATACCTTTTTCCTCAGTATGTCATTATCTTGAGGTGTCATCCACGGACCACATCATATCTCCCATTGCATGTGATGTATCTTTGAATAACTCCTGCCAATTCCTTCCACAATTCTAAAAATGGATTGGGATTATATCCCTCTCCTTTCTTGAATAATTCTTCTTTGCCATTTAAAAATAATAGAGTCACATTACGTAATGAAGTGTTCATTCCATACCATTTCTTTCCCACTTCTACAAGTATTTTTACTTCATATATGTCGCTTTCATCAACTTGAACCTGTGAATTTTTCACTAACATTATCCCTTCACTCAGATTCTACATAAATTCTAGTGCTACTTCCTTGTCAAACCTTTGAATCCTTTCGAAGTAATCCAACCATCCTACATGATTCAAGGTGTCATGTGCTTCAATTGTAATTTTCAAATGAATAGATTCATTCCAAACAGACTGTCCTCCCATTGTTGCAACCTCATCAACTATTCAGGAAGAGACAATTATAAGTTCTGCAAGATAGAGTTAGCCTTACCAAATTCTTGTCATTCACAACCAAGGTTACAACATATAAATTCAAAAAAGTATTTGATACCAAAGTAACACATATGAATAATGGCTCAACATGCAACAATATAACAAATAGATATTCATTTATTACACCGTGATTCACCCCAATGAAATTAAAGGTCGTCCTCAGCCAATAGTCACATCAATCATCATGCGGGAGGTAAAGAAATTGGTGGTTTTGAATAATTGAAATTTGTGGCAATACACTGTAATGATGTTGCCACATAAAACTGTGAAGGAGCAGTCGCCAAAAGTGTTTGTTAAAGAAAAAAGTCATTTTTCAAGAATCGTAAAATTATGATTAATTTATTTGATGTGCAATTCTGAAAAGGATAAATGAAATGATGAGGGAGTGGCATTGAAGTATAGTGCATCTACGACTTAGCAAGATATGATTGTAAAATGGAACTTAAAAAAATTAGGGCCTCTAAATACAAATTGATTAGGAAAACTATCTATATTTGTTTAAAAATATAAAATTTGTAATGAAGGAATAATAGATCACATGATGTAAAATGCCAAATTTCATATGTCCAAAAATCTTTGTCCTTGAAATGTAAAAGGAATATTTAAAATTCATTTATAGACATAAATCATAACCATCACCATCCAAGAAGCTATTAAATGCTACCTCGTAAATCATAAGTTCTAGGAAACCATATATATACAACCATGGACTTTGTTAGCAATTAGTTTTGAGAAAGTAAGGTAATCAAGTATATCATAGTATTAAATTAACTTCTATACCATAGACATAGCCACTACTTCTAGCAGGCGTCCATAGCCATGATAGGGTTTCCTTTCTAACCTATTGAGATGCTAGTGTCCCATTTATTAGAAATAGATACATAGTTACAAGATCATTTTTATTTACTTAGATGTCTACTGAAGATCATTGTTTTGGCTTGGTGACTATTTAGTAGCAATGCCATTCATGGAAACTAATAAAGTGAGCAAGATGAATCGTGATGAGACCTCTTATCCTTCAACCTCATTTCCAATGACCATTACCCTATTTTTATGACCAGTAGTGGTAATGTCACTTCATTATGACCTATGATCATGGTATATTGGCTTGTGATGAGACCTCCTATCCTCTAGTGACTCTTCTTTTGTTTAAAATTCAACCACGGTCATTGTTAATCATAAATTATTACTTAATAGATGGGGTGGTGTTGACGGTGTTGGACCCGCCAACATTCAGGGGATCTCCCTGATATTAAGTCCCAACTATACCTCATGCTATTTGGAGTATGAATTTGAGCAGTGGGGTGTTAATGATATTCCTTGGTTGCAATACACATAGAGTGGTGCATGGTGTCTTTGGTGAGAACAAGTGTGTGACCCTATAGATAGTCAAGTGTGATGCATGAATGGTTCCAACATACGAAAGGAAAAGAGAGTGAACCCCTTAAAAGCTTGTAATAATACACAACTTAAAAGGAACACACAATCATAATGAAATCACGAGGTAACATACAGAATAGTCCACAAGTTCAGGTGACAAATTAATATAACAACATGCATTCAACAAGACTCGTACAAATTCAAACAGAATAGTTCTTAAGCATGAGCGTAAATTAAATAACATACATTGAAAATGCTCCAAGAGCCAAGGGGAAAAATGAGTCCTAGAACTACGAAATGCGCAGTTGGTCCAGCCTGTACTACGCACTACGCAATTTCAGAGGCCAATCTCTAAGCTCGAGCCTTAGGATTGCACAGTTCCCAGCTGGGCAAGGAAAAATCTGGCCAAGGAAAGTACAGATATTCCTGTTGGAAGTGTGGAAAACAAGTACAAAAAAGTGATGATGTGAGCTTGGCTGCAAATCTAAATAAGTATGAATTAATAAATGTAGATCAATTGCAGAAATTGAACAAACAAAAGGAAAATCAAGTATGTGAGGAGAGTTTTCGCAACGATGACCATCAATGCAAAAACAAAAAAATCGATGCGACACTTGTGAAAGGAAAACAAAAGCTTAGAAAAACACTTCTACAAGACTAAATAAGTTGAAGTGCTGAAAATTTTGAAGATAAATAACTAAAAAATCACTCACACAAGCGAAACGACAAAAAAAAATAGAAATAGCGACAAAAGACGGTAAAAAGTGAAACTGACCTGGAAAAGCGACAACGATTGCATTGAAGGTTTGTTGATCTCCCTGGAATGCTAGAGATCCAATATTGAATGTGAAAATCATATATAAAGGCGTCGATTAAATTTATTTGAGTGAATTAGGGCTTATGATGCGTATGCCTAAAAGCAAGGAAAAAGCAACACTTTGCGGAAATTTCTAAAAATAACGAGTTGCCTCCTTCGGGATACTAATAATGGATCCATATTTTTTAGGGTTTCTTTTTTATTTTTAGATTTTTTTCCTTTTTTTCTTTTCTGTGGAAACTTTCCATGCACACTACTGGGAAATATTGCATAATTCTGGGGGACAAGGCGACTTTCCAGCTCAGTGCACAGTGCCATTTCTGAGATGAGTGATAGATTGCGCAGTTTATGGGCTTAGTGTTGGGCTTCCTTCCATGACTATGAATTTTCTAAACACAAGGCTGACTTTCAGTCTGAACTGCACAATTCCAATCATCAAGGTTTCTTTCCCTCAAGGATTGCATAGTTTATGGAGGCAAGCCTAGAATTTTGTAAGACCAAGTTAGGAGATTAGCTTGTGACTTAGAAAGATAAATTAGGTGTGGAAACAAGAAAACACAAGGACAAATGAAACATATAAGTCTCAATCGATGCATCAATACTTGAATTAGTGCAAGATAATATCCTTTGGATAGGAAGGAAGCCTCCAAAATCGAAACATAGGCAAAATTTTGAAGGGTGGTTGTAGCCACTACAACACTAGCGACACACTAGTAGAACTCCAACTCTTTGTATGAATAATTGAAAAATAGGTCTAAATATTTAGAAGTATTTTTTAGTTCATTGATTGTCACAACTTCTTCACTTAGCCAGAGTTACAGATATAGTCCCTACCATTCTCTTCATTGGCAGAACACATGCCAAGCGAAGTTAGACTGATTTGTTTCGATTAGGGATGAAGAGGATATAAATACACAAGTAAAACAAAATGTCGAAGTCTTAGTTTTCATCTATGATGTTGCTCCACTACCAGCAGGCCTAGACAATGCCCTAGTGGAGTCACTTCAAGAACACAAAAATTGCTCTGTTGCAAGTGAGCCTTGATAGTACCCCGGCAGAGTTGCTTGCTTCCCTCTCTGTGCAGGAATCCTTCTTGTTATTTCACCCTTTATTTCATTTTTATTTGTTCAAATAACTGTGAATATGAACTTATTTATTTCTTGGAGGCAGAAGAGGGATCCCGACTTATTGAGAGCATAAGGAGTTGTCCCTTTAGAGAAGTATATTTATATAGACCACTAAAATACTTGTTAATTTTTTCCTCCCCTCCTTACTCTAATCAACTTAGTTGACAAAGATTAATCAAAAATATAAGATTGATTAGAGTAGGCGGTACTAGTTAAAAGTACAACCATTGTGATTTCATTTTGACTTTCTCTGAAAGGAAAATATTTTCCACTAGAGTTTCATCGACTAAAAGAATGAAAGATTCATGCAAAGAAAGGGAATACATAGAAATCCAAGTGTTGATAGACATAAAACTTCCTCTTGGACTTCACCCTGCTTGTTTGATGACTGAAAGAAAACAAAAAAAAGGAAATAAGCAGAGAGGAAAGAAAATTAAAGCAAATCAATTCAAAGAAAAACTACTCCTACTCCTAACCTAATAAGACCATAGGCTAGACTCATGAAGTGATACTTCCAATGTAGCCACCAGCGCATTGGATGGCCCATGTATGCGAGTGAATGCATGTCAAGAAAGATATACAGTCATAATAACAAACAAAAAATATAGGGCAATTCAAGCCAAAACATTCGAAGTTTGGAAGTACACGCAAAAAAGTAAGAACAAAACGTGCATGGAAAACATTTAGTGGGTGCATTGTGTTGTTTAGACACAATACAACTCAAATACATGCAAGAAAAAACTTGTGAACTGCAGAAACGAATGAACATAAAGAAAGAAGAATTGTTTTCTTTGCAACCGTGCTCACTACGTATGAATCCTCCAATGATTGAGTGATAGGATCATGTGATATGGATGGAGGATGTGAAAATTGTAAAATAGATTGATCTTCAATGTGTACTACAGAGTGATGAGGAGCCTGGAAATGTTCAACACATTTCTAATCAGAAGTGGAACTGACCTCAAGACTATGAGAACCTGACGTAACAATTAGCTTGGGTGAAAGTGCATCGAGAACTTGGGGAAACATTGATAGTGGAAAAATGAGGATCACAATAAAATGAATCAATGAAATTATCATGACATTCGTGATTAGAAAGTTCAAGATTACAAATAGAGGCATCCTCATGATATGACGAATCGTAAAGAGGGGAAGATGGGAAGCGAGAAATTTCACCCTCTATATTTTTAGAAATATAGATATTGGAAAGATTAGGAAAAACATATTTGTCCTCTCTACATTCGAATGAAAAACTCACATTCCATGTATTTTGATAATGATGGAGAACCAATTCTTCACAATATTTAACAGGGATGACACGATCGTGGAATATGTCAAGATAATGAGGGAGAGGTGAAGAAGGGGAAGAATCATCCTTCATTGCAAACTCTTGTTCAGTTATGGGCTCCCATTCATAATCGTAAATGACATTGCAAGTTGGATATTCAACACTAACTCCATCCACAATCTAATCCTCATGAACATCAAAATAAGGATTCAAAACAGGTGAACATAACAACTCACAATCCATAGGATCAAAGGAACCAAAGGATGGAGGACAAGGAGATAACACTTCATCACAACCATCTTATTCGCAGTCCAATCCTACACTAAAATTTTGAGTATGTGGGGTGGGAGAAGATGGTGGTAGATCAACAGATGAATTCTAAATTTCTCGCACCTCAACCTACAAAATTGGAGTTGTTTTAAAAGAAGGATATGAAGGGTCACTCAGAAAAACAACCTCATCCATTGCAGATTTAGAAGCTCTAATACCAAAGTATGTTTAGAGAGGTTTGAAATATTCAATATCGTGTGGATTTTCTTAAATGTGAACAATATATAGGAATCTATCAACGAAGAAATACCAATCAACATCATCTTTTGGAAATTCAAAGCAAAAATGAATAAAATGACATGAAAATCCTAGATAGATTCATGAGGTGTTTTTCCCAATTTCATAATTTTCTTGTACAGAGTTTTACAATCATACATATCAAAGGCACATAGCAGTTCTATAACAAGGTGTTCGAAAGAGTGTATGAAGTCATTAGGCAATGCATTACACCATTCTCGTATGAGCCCTTCAAACTTGATAATGAACAACCTACAACTAACATCCTCACAATGGATATTGTGCTTCATGCAAAAATCAAGAAAATGGGCAGTGTGCTCAAATAAGGTTGTTGCACCCTCACCATTGAATTCCAAATTTTACAAGTCATCAATAATTCTCACTGAAACTTTCATAGTTGTGTGTTTAGAAAAACATGTTGGGGTTATGATTTGGGGAGAAGCCATTAAATGAATGAAAAATTCAAAACAAATTTGGAGGGATCATCTTGTCATTTGACCCTCTTTCTAGCACTAGAAATGTTGACGGTGTTGGACCTGCCAACATTCAAGGGATCTACCCGATATTAAGTCCCAACTAGAGCTCAGAATGTTTGGAGTAGGAGTTTCAGCAGTGGGGTGTTGATGATCTGCCTTGGTTACAAATATGCATAGAGTGGTGCATGGTGCCTTTGGTGAGAACAAGTGTGTGACCCTATGGATAATCAAGTGCGACGCATGAACAATTCCAACACAAGAAGGTAAAAGAGAGTGACACCCTTAGAATCTTGTAATATTACACAACTTAAAAGGAACATACAAGCATAATGACATCATGAGATAACATGTCGAATAGTCCACAAGTCAAGGCGATGAATTAATACAACAACATGCATTCAACAAGATTCGTACAAATGAAATTTAAATCATTCATCAACATGAGCATAAATTAAATAACATACATTACAAATACAACAAGAATAGTCCTACTATATTCACAACATATGCATGAAAGTGTGTCATCCCTAAGTTTTATTATAATTGAAAGTTCCAACCATACATACACCATTGATGACCACTAGCCCCAATAGTGGAACATTAAAGTCAACAACACCTGCTCCTCCAAAGAAGTATACGCCCTCTATGCTACGGAGAAGCCAAGGCTCTCACAACACTCCCAAGCTCTTCCTAAGTCTAAGCCTAGCTAAAAGCTTGGCTCCCAAAATCCTCTTACATGAGTTATGAGGTTCTATTTATAACAAGGGGGTGGATGACCTTTCAACTCCCCTTTCTGACCTTTGGACTACCCTCAGGACCCTTCAAATTATTTCAAATGACTCATTACATTACATCAGGACTCTTCATATTCCAATATTGAGACTTGGAATTTCACTTACAAAATAATTAAAAATAATATTACAATTTACACTGGTACCCATATAAGACAAAATAGGGTAGAGACAACTTGACAGCCTAAAAATACAAACACTGTGATGCTTGAGTTTGGGAGAACTCTAGCTCAATAACTTCCACTTGATGCTTCATGGTAAATTATTGGTTCCAAGCTTGGTACTGTGCGATGACATCCCCAAACTGGGTGATGGTGTCAAGATGGAAGCGGACTCTAGCATCCATGGCATCTGGGTATAATGACTTAGAACCAATTTCAACTTCCTTATGAACCATGAGCAACATTTTTCTAATTTGGATAGGACCAACAATGTAGTTCTGCATGTTCTTTCTGTTCAGCTCCAAATCTTTCTTGGTGGAAATCTGTCTCAGTTGCTCCAAGTACTTCTTAAGCTCCTACCAGACTCCATTTTTTCAGTTTATCATCAGTGGTTCTCTTAATGATCCTTAAATGATTTTTATTAGTTGATTTAGCTAATCCATTATCTTGGGGATAATAGTTAGATGAATATTTTAGTTTGAACCTTTATGGACAACAAATTTAGTTATTGCAATGGCAAAAAAATAATGGGAATTATCGCAAATTAATGTGCTCGGGAGACTAAACCTAGTGATTATAAACTGGTCAATGAAAGAAACCACTTGTTCAGTAGTAACATTTTTTAGGGGAATGTTCTCTACCCATTTTGTAAAGTAGTCAGTAGTGGTGAGAATAAACCTATGATATTTGGAAGAATTATGAACAATCTCACCAATTATGTTGAGGCCCCATTGCTCAAAGGGTTGGTCAATGATAACAAGCTACAAATGCAATGTTTCTTTCCTATCTCTTCCAGCAGATGTTTGGCATATTTTGCATCTTCTTACATATTCATGAGCATCCTTGAAAAGCGTGGGCCAGTAATATCCTACATGGAGGATTTTATGGGATGTTGTATCACCTCAAAAATGACCACCAATTGGACCATCATGTAATTTTTGCAAAACTTTTTAAGCCTTAAATTTTGTTAGAAATTAATTAATGGAGCAAATAAATACAAAACATATTTTGGAAACACAAATAAATAAACACATAAAACAAGAGAGACACAAATATACGTGGTTCACCCAATTTGGGCTACATCTATGGAGAAACAACCAATTCTTCTTTTCATATTATCTAACAAAATGAAGAGATACAACCTACAACAAATCTGTTGTAATTTCCTCTTTGCTCTCACACAACCTCCTCGCTCTCTCTTTCTCAGAATAATCATACACAACTGTAATACAATTCCCTCATATAAACCAAGGGTTTCCTTCTAGGGAAAAAACCCTAAATTAACATAACTTATACCGTCATATCATTCGCCTAATAAATGACTCGAATTGACTACGAAATTACAATATTTTACAAGGAAAAGTTTCATCGATTTTTAGCTTCGAGGGTGCTTCCCTTGAACCCTTGCCCGGGGGGGGGTCTCATAAAAATCATTGTCACCCCCCACCCCAGACCCCCTGACAAAAATTAAATGGCTGGTATTGACACCCCATTAGGAACAAGGATCCAACGTGACTGAAACAGAAACCTTTGAATAATCTAGAAGATAATCAGGCTCCACACCCAACAAATTTTTTAGAACACCTTAATAGCATGGAATCATAGTTTTTTCCAAACAAAACCATATTTATAATTTGGTATTGATTTTCCTTTAGTCTTAAAGCACACTTTTTTATAGATTCTAAATGAAAAGGAGTTGAACCATGAGTCAAAAAATAGATTAGGCCGACATATTATGAATTAGAAGTGTTAGGGATAATGCATATTTGATGTAAATCTTATGGTTCTTGACCTTTGAAACTATCTTCTGATTTTCAATCTATAGTTTGTGTAACGAACTTACACAATATTTGACCTCAAACAATCTTAGCAGGATTAATTTCCAAATCATATTCTTGTAATGCAACAACCCAATGAGCTCCCTTTTCTCCAAGGTCTTTCTGAACTAATAGGATTATAACAACAAAATAGGGCACAATTGCCTTAGTGTGTGATTTATTTAGAAAGATTATAAAATGTTTAATTGATTTGAATACTGCATATGCCTACTTTTCAACATCTAAATATTTTAACTCTGCTCCTTGTAATACCGAACTATTGAATGCTATAGGTACTTTTGCATCTTGATCAATTTTCTGTGTTATAACAATTGCATAACATCGATCAAAGACAAACATATATAAAATAAATTATTTATCATAATTTGGTGAGAAAAAGGCAGGAGCTTGTATAATGGCTTGTTTAATAGAGTCAAATGCTTGCTTTTATATCACACTCCACTTGAAGGTTGCTTTCTTTTTAATAATTTTTTGCAAAGGAAACACTATCTATGCAAAATCAAGATTGAAATGCCTCACACATTTAATTTGGCCTAAAAATGACCGCATTAACTTCTTGTAGAAATTTCATGAATAATATGACACTTATTCAACCGAGATTATCCCGATTATACACTATTGTGGAATGCATGCATAATACATAATCTCATCTACCATTGATCATCAATTTTGTGAAAGCAGAAACAATTGCATGCGAAGATAGAAGCATCAATCACACATATCAACGCAGTATATCACTGGGGAAAGCATCTCGCTAAAAACCCCAAACTATCTGTATATATTGATTGAGAACATGTAACAGAACACAGTACAATACTCCTTGCAAGTACTTAGTACTATCTCCACCTGTTACACACAATACAACACAGATCTGTGTCAATCACTGGCTCAAATCACCCTTGCTGCTTTCCTACCTCCACTGCGCAATATTGCATAGAAAATGATTAGAATGGCTGATCCATTCACGTGTTTCCCTTGTGTAACACTACGCAATCCTCATTGGCAATACTCAATCCATGCATGTGCAAATCTCATGCACAACTATAGTCACAACTGATCGTTGTCTTTCCCTTTCACTCATCTCTAACACCTGTCTCCACTGAACTGTCCATGCACTGAGTTAACTGATGTATTCTTTAGTTGCTGCATGAGTTAATAATTAGTGAATTAATTAATAACTAATTCACATCACCCATCACTAGTGTATTTGTTAGTTAGACTAAATACAACTAGTTCAACTAAGTCAAATTGAACACAACTCCATTAACTGCTCATCCAACTCCACAGAACTCAATCACTGAAGTCCTCCATGCAATAGCTCAACTAACCCACAAGAAAAGTGTATTTCCTTCTGGCAGTTGCATGTGCCACATCCGTAGCTCGAACTGAAGTGCTCCAAGAGAATAAGATAATGTTTATAGTCCAAATATTATTAAGAGCTAATAATATTCGACTGTTCTATTTTTAGCCTGGCAGTCTAAAAATAGACTTCGCCCATATGTCTAAAAATAGAGGTCCATATAATTTTACCAACTTGACAAATCATCCACAAATAGCATCCTACAACTCATAGACCATGATCCATATGTCTAAAAATAGACTTTGCGCCAAAAATACCCAGCAGGCCCACTTAGTGAAGGCGACTTCTTTTCACTAAGCTCCATCATCTTGTTGCAATATCAAAACTCCCTCTCAACAAGATATGGATTATCAACAACCCCTATCCTGTCTCGGTGGTACTCGAATTTGCTCCTGGTGAGCGCCTTCGTCAAGATATCAGCATCCTGATCCTCCATGGGAATATATGAAAGTAACATGATTCTTCGCTGCACACTATCTCTGATATGATGGTACCTGATGTTGTCCATTGAGCTCCCTGCCCAATCTGCATCTTTTCTGTACCAAGATCCATATCCTGATGTGCCTCTGTTGAGCCTGCACACATGCGACTCCACCAACTGCCGATAAACAGTGGCATCCACTACCTTCACTGAAGTAGCATCCTCCTTCCTCCAACCTCCAGGAAGGAACGCAGTCTTCACATCCATCTGATGAATGTGCCACCCCATCTGCATCACTTTGTAGATCCATCTCAAACCCACCACTGATTTCCCTTCCGATCTTGGGACAATATCCCATGCACTGTTTCTGACAATCGAATCATACTCTTCCACCATGGCATCTACCCATGCGGGTTCCTCCACAGCTTCCTCGAAAGAGGATGGCTCCGTCACGACACATTTGCTCACAAGAGCCATGTATCCAGTGTACCAATCCAGTGACTATCTCTGCTTGTGCTCTACTGTAGGTGGTCCTACAACCTTCTCTGCATCTTGAGCCAATCGCTCAGCTTCTGTAGTGCGTTTTCAACCTCTGATGGTTGGCGCTGCATGAGTGGTCTCTTCCACTCCATGAACTTCATCTTGTGGCTGATCCACATCCTGAAGCTCATCCTTAGGAACTAATAGCTCCTCATATGCATGCAAGTGTGGCTCCCTCTCAAGCGAACACTTCATGGCTTTCTCCTCCTGAAATTTTATATCTCGTTGCACAACAGTCTTGCGACTGTCTGGCAAATGCACACGATAGTTGTGGGGCGTATCAGTGTACTCCACAAATATCCCAACCTCTGCGGTCAGCTCCAGCTTCTTCCTGGCATCCTTCGTCACATGCATGTAAACAGGAGAAC
>APFE031056708.1:0-10421 GCA_000404065.3 Pinus taeda | reverse complement strand
CCAGCATGGTTCAGCTGCTGGTATTGGACATTACTTGTTCTAGAAGGACCATGAGGGTTTAAAATAACACCATAAGAGGGTTGATTCATTCCAATCATGTGAGTTTGTGAGCCACTCTCATTGGTTGCGCCAAACATCATGGACTTATTCAAACCTTGCCCCCCAGGCGATGGTACAACTTGTCCACTTACTAGAGGGGTTGAAGAACTTACAGAGACTTGACTTGAGATTGTCGGTTGAAACAACGAAACGAGTGGCTTTGGAATGGTGGGTTACAACGGAACTAAAGTGACTGGAGTATGCATAATTGGTTGAGAGGTTGAGTTCTGACGAACGGACCTGAGGTAGGCATAACGTCAAACGACCAGATAGGGTTGTGATATAATGACGAGGCACTAGGAGTGCCCGACACCAATTGAGCTAGAGTCAATGAAGGTCCGCTATACTCAGGGTAAACATTGGTCGGAATGATTCCCATGTAAGGGAAACCTTTGGGAGGGAATTGATGTCCCTGTGCATCAACTACGTGAGGAGTGTGTGTAGAAGAAACCTCCGAGTGACCCAGAGAGGAGACTGGGATCTCACCTTCTAATTCCATGGGCGGAAACAAACGACGACGAACAACTGAAGATGTTCGAGGGGATAATTCCAAAGGAATACTTGGTTGATCGTACGGACTGTACAGATGTTGCAGTGATATCAAAACAGGACCGAACAAAGGATTCAAAGGGTAAACAACCAGTCCTTGTTGACCTTCAGGAGTCGGTGGACTCTCGGGAATCCAGATAGGATTATTTAGAGATTCCAGGCCAGATTCGTAAGGTGACCCAGTATCTGATGGAGGAGGATGAGATGAAAAAGGTTGAATACTCAAAACAATTCCAATTTCAATGCCTTTATCCTCGAGAGACTACGAGAGTTTGGGAAGAGGCTCCTCAGATGATTTTTCAGATGGAGGAGTGGAAGAGGAACTATGCCAACCTGATGGTTCTATCATGGTGACTTTGTCTCAAACAACATGATGAAAGAGATTAATTTCAGGGATTCTTCAAAATATATTAAAGGTATACTCATGATGTGGTCCAGAATAAGACTATCAGAGATGTGATGTGATCGTGGGCAAAAAATTTTAAGATGTTGAAACAAATTGACGCCTTTTCATTTTTTAAGGGTTGATAAAAAGGCAAAGATGACTCTATCACTTTTGGTTTGAACGAGCTCGAAAGGACAAGTTCTCGATGATCTTTTAAATTTAAAGAGTCAAAATGACCAAAATGACCGCTCAGGATAATCTAGGCAAAAGGATTACTAGGTAACTGTGAACTGCAGAATACCTCCCAACAAACCGAGAAGTAAAAGTGCCACAAGGGGGGATGATGTGATTGTTTAAGAGCAATTCACGCTGGTCGACACAACTGTCAAAAAATAAAATGCGTTGATCGAGGAGTTAAAAGAAAAAATAATTTTTTTCAAATATCAAAACTAGATCTGTCACTCCAAATTTCCTAACCAAAGTGGTAAACCGGGCAAAGCACAGAAAACCAAATGGAAAGGGTGATACAACAAAAGTTCACACAAACCATGAAATGAAAAACAATCGAAAGAGAGGGATGGCTCCCTAGTGGAGTCGCCACTTTGTGGAGTAGGTAAATATCCTTTGCGGATAGAGGTGATCCCTCTAGCCCAAGAGGGGGCCTAGCCACAAACAGAACAACCTAACGAAAACTTCCTTAGACTAGAATCGAATAAGAGGGCCTACCTCTTAGAACGCTAATCCACTTAGTGGTGATCTCACTCCTTTGCTGTAGCTTCCTTTGAGTTATTTCCATTCAAATACCTGAAACAAACACATAAGAGAAAACAACAAATGTGATAGCATACAATCACATTAAATCTACTTAAAAAGTCAAGGAATCTTAAGCCATCAAATGTAACATGACACTCAATGTAGGAAATAAACCATTAGTTGTATTGATATAAAACTCAGAAGGAAATACAATCAAAGCCTTAACATTGCAGGTCTCCTCCGACGTGTCCAGGTTCCAACACCACTACTAGCATCTCATGGTCAGCCTCAACAATGGAAGTTTAAGGCTTCTTCCCTTTAGTTCCAAACAAAATCAAACACATTATTCTCCCCTCACAAACATAAACTAGAAGGCTAAATCTATAGATATCTTGTTGGTTATTCAAGCGCTCCAAAAGACTAGTTCAACTTGGAAAAGGAGGAGATTATATAGCTTTGATGGAGGGGAGATGGTTCCTCTTATGATGGGAGAGGGCTTATCTCTTTGGTTTGTTCCATCTTAATAGGGAAAAGGAGTCCAAACAGACTCTCTCGGCTCTATCCAGCCCAACCATTTACCAGAATTCCATTCACGAAGCTTCTAGACCTGGAAGCTTTGACTCCATTTTTGAAAACTTGCCAAAAGAGGGTCGACACGAGTGATGAAGGGCTCACTTGTGTCGTTCGGTAATAGGTCTGGTTTGAAAATCTGCAAATTAGCACGGGGAAGGAACTGAGCACTAGCGTCGGTCTTGAAAACTGGGATTGAAGGAAGATTCATGGGAAATGATGCAAGAGGGGAATGTTCTAGACATGAGGAGGGATGTAAAGGCATGCTTTTCATGATGAGAAAGCATATAGAGTTCACTATAGTGGTCCTCCATGATCGAGGAATGGGGAGTACATGGACAGTGACAAAATGTTGTGTAACATGTAATCATTTTCACTTGAGGATCAATGCATGTAATAGGCAATTAAGGCATCACATGGCTCATAACATGGATACCCAATGATATAATCAAGCAATTTATGATAAGTGGCCCAAGCCAATTATTCACATGCCCATTCTCTTAGCTTCACAGGACTATGAACTCATGAAAGGCCTCTCCTTTTTTCATGGTGGGACTCTTGCTTCTTGGTATGCTAAGTGACTATGGAGACCCTAGTTATCAGGCTTGTGCAATAATCCATTAAGGTATGTTTGTTCACTAGGGTGGTTCATCTATTTGTTTTCTTGTTAAGAAGTATCAATGACCCCCCTCCCCCATCTTCTTTTAGACCAAGGGAAACTTTATTTGCAAGGTTGGACACTTGCATTAGGAGCCTTATTGGTGTTTCTATCTCTTATTTAAAAGGACTTTCGTATCCTTCGTCTCATTTCTCTGCAAAATTGGAAAGTGTTTTGTAGTGTGAAAGTAGCATGGCTTATTTACTTGGCCATATATCATGACATTCAAGACGTAATTAAGTGATGGCCATCTAAATGGCACGCCCCATCAGATTTGGATGTCAGAACTAGTAAGGGCGCGAGTAGCTTGGCTGAAAAGAAAAGGAAAGATTTAGTAAAGCAGGATGCGCAGAAGTTCACCACATAGCGGAAGATGGAAGGCACAAAGAAGGCTCAAATGGAGAAGAAGTGTGATGCTAAGGAGCAGGTTGAACAAGAGCAGTGTGAGTCACAGAGAATCAACAAATCCCCTTCGCCCGCGACCGAGGAGAAAGAACAGTCTGAACAAGGCAGCGAAGGAGATGAGGGGCAGAGCACCCCATTTTAGCGAGAAGGTCGCTGCAAAAATAAATAAATAAATTCAGATAAGGCACAGAGTGATCCTATGGTATTAACGGCGAGCGATCTCGATGAGATCGACAACAAAATATGGGACACTACAAATGAAGTGCTAGATCAGTTTGAGCAGCAATACATGAAGATGTTGGGGAGCATCTAGAAGGATCTGCGCGAGCTGCAGATCGAGGCTAGCAGGATACAAGTGGGCGCGAGACAAGATAGTGTAGCCCAAGTGAGCTTGGCACCGAGGACAAGTTAGGCTACAAAAATGTTAAGGACCCTGGACCTTGCACAGATGCTCTACTGAAAGGGTCCCTATGCGCAGAATCGGTTGGTGATCGGATCATCTTAAGTAAGCTTGCATTACAAGTTTTGGTAACTTTTTTTGCATCCCCATTACCTCTTTTGTTAGTGGATTGCTCTTTTTATTTACATTTTCTAAGAACTTTCTCAAGCCTTTCTTGTTTGGAAAATTTGAACCTAGGTTGATTCCTAATTTAGAAGTGGAAATTAGCCTCTAGCCAAAGATTAGAATAGGGTACCTATAGGTGGTTTGGGTCACAACTATCATAGATTCGCCATGGATTATTGATATTTAAAGGAGATCATGCATGTATTAAGAAACCATGAAGAGGCCACTCAAGCTAATAGAACCTCAATTTTTACAATTGCAATAAAAAATCATGAAAATGAACAAATTTGTTACTCAAGTGGTATATATAAACTTTGGTGTAGTATTTCAGAAAAGTGATTGTAGATCTGAACTCCTCTAAAAAATCTCTCAATTTAAACAAAAAAATGGGTCGAATCGAAGTTCGGATGTGGGAGATATCGCTGATTTAAATTCAATTATTTTCTCAGAACTTTTGTGACAGCGGAAACGTTGCAGCGCGAATCTGAGATTCTAGAGTGTCCAAATAAGGATTTCCAACACATAGTAAGATGCAAAATGGTCCTTCTATTTCCAAAAACATGTTATAATAAATATTTTGAGTTATATTGACCGAGTTATGTCCATTTTAATTTTGAAGCACCATTCGGAGCGGGTTCCATTTGGAGACGTGCCCTCCCACCCCGCTTTAGTAGGCACCTGCTTCACATTCATCAGTTTCAACATAGCAGCATTTGACTTGGGTTCTTTGGAGACATGCCCTCCCACGCCAAGCTATGTAGGCACCTGCTACCTCATCAACAACAAACATCACAGTTATGGGTCAACTGCACAAAATCCTTGTCATTGAAGTCCATTTGCTAGGCCGCACACTGTTAGTATCACAGTTGGTCACAAGCATTACGGGGTATCTCTATCCTCAGATCTTTGTTGATCATGGTTATGAGTCATCCACAAACCCCCACTTCATCGAAGTCGATTTGCCAGGCTGCACACTGTCAATATCAAAGTTGATCACAAGCATTATAGGGTATCTCTATCCTCAAATATTTGTTCATCATGGTTATGGGTTAACCACATAAAACCCTTCTCTTCAATGGCTCTTCATATTCAATAAAGGCTTCGCAGGAGGGAACTTCACGCAATGGGGACCATTGCTTCTTAACGAGGGAGGAATGATCTGAATAGAAAATGGCATCACCCATGGTATTCATCCACCCATGTTATTCATCCACCCATGGAAGTTACCCATGGCATTGTAAGTGGCATCCACCCATGGTATTTATCCACCCATGGTATTATAAGTGACATCCACCCATGGTATTCATTCACCCATGGAATTGACCCATGGTATTGTGACATCCACCTATGGTATTCATTCACCCATGGAATTGATCCGTGCTATTGTAACTGAAAAAATATTATAAGTAACAAGTCACATTTTGTAAAAGGACAGTTTGTTTGCCACAATGTAACTTTTACAATTATTCTTCGTTTTGATAAAAATATTCTTTGTGTTTTTGTTTATTGGGCACTCTCCTCTTTTTCTTCTGGTAATTCATTTTTTAGATCTTGGGGGCATTCCCCCCAAGACCCATTTTAATCTTTTAGATCTTGGGGGCTTGTTCCCAAGATCTGAATCACTCTTGGCACTCCCAATCCTTATCCGGCTGTAACACACCCAGTTACCACCCATAGACCACACTAAGGATGTAATGATGATGTTACTGCAATGACCCAACCTCCATAGTCCTGTCATGGAAGTGGGGTCATAAATTTTCTCATTTTTCTATTACCTTGAAACTAGAAACAAATGATACCATCACATTCATCTCGTCGAGACCTTTCCATCGATATATTTTTTCCTTGATCCGAATTACGAATCAAAAGATATGGCTATCTAAAGTTAGGCCCATTAAACCTGCCACATCAGTAGTGGCCCCACTTGTCACCCACGTGGCATCTGGTGTGGTGCCTACGAGGCTTCTTTGCCACTGTGGATGGTCCATGTGGAACAAGCGCACTTATGTACAGTTAAAGGAGGCCCATTTCACTGAAAACACAGGCGTGGCATTGCCCAGAGCCCCAACCCCAACTTGGTCGACTGGCTAACACACCCTACTAAGTTATCATCTTGACTTGCTCCCAGGCCCAATTAACCCGACTTTGACTAGCGGGTCCCACCTAACTGGTCGACAAGTTTGATTTAATTCAGGTCTCGGCCTGATCAAATAACCCAAACCCTGACTTAGCGGGTCCCACATGCTATTATCAACATATTTGCAAGGTTTTTTACTTAGAAAAAAAATTCTAGATTTCCTCAGATGCCCTCATGGCCTGGGCCCCATTAAGTGCTCTAAGCACTTGCTAATTGTGCATTCCATGTCATAAGGAGTTTGGGGTCCACATACTCCCATGATATATTAATAATATATATATATATATATATTAGTAATATATATATATATAATATATATATATATAATATATATATATATATATATATATATATATAATTGCGAGTCCGACCTTTCAACAGTCAAGATTGAAACCACTACACCCAGCACAGTTCTCGAGCATAGTTCCACTACACCTAGCTAACGACTGCGATATGGCCTAATCATATGGAAACCACTATTTAAACATGAAGGAAGGTTGGGGGAGGTACTAATTGAGCTGTTGGGCAGTGAATCACTACTCACAGGGGACACATCATTGTTAGAAAACAACCTTCTCATGGTGAATTTCATGTCATCATTTGGGCCTTCCTCGGGACCTGTGAAGCCCATTCCATTTGGCATTCCCATCTCTACTGGCAGGGTGGAGTCTCTACCACTTCTCTGACCCTTTGTCACTATGGATGTCTTAGCCTCTCCTCATGGACCAACTTCCATCTAGCATTATCCCCACCTCTCCGCAAGTTTAGTCGACTTCTTTCTCTTTCTCACTCCTTTGGACTACCTAAAACTGCTCCTACTTGGTGTAGCTATCTCTGCCTTCTATCGATCTCCTATAAATCTATCTCCCATCATTGATCTAGGATGATCTAAGAGGATCCTAAAGGATTGATCCAGGTGGATATTCAAAAAGTACCCTGTGGCATGGTAAAAGGCTCAAAACTCAAAGTGGAAAAACCTATATAAACTTAGCATCAGATCAAAGTGATTGTCATCCTGATTCCAATGGTATGAACGACACTCAAATCCGAGTTCATATGAAGAAGTTAGAGCAAGTCAAAGTTTACGTTTGACTTATCCAGGTGGCAGGAGGAGATGACGTGGCAAAATCTTAGCGAATTGGGAAGCGCCAAGTGGTAGGCTTCCATTGGGTCCCCGCATTTTGCTTATCATAGAAAAATAGGTTGCGTCTTAAGGAGAATCAACCCTGGTAGGATCCCGGTTGCGATTGTGATATCGCATATCGCAGGAGACAGTGGATAAGAATCGGCCCTGGCGAGATCCTGGCTGCAATTATGATATCGCGTATCGTAGGTTGGAGGAGGAACGGGTATTCAAGAATCAACCCCCGATAGAGCCTAGTTTCGATGTGATATATCGCAATCGCAAAAGGGCTAGTAAATACAAATTGGCCCCGACGGAGTCTAGTTGCGATGTGGTATATATCACAATCGCAGTTTGTAGAAGGGGAGTGGTAGCAGGGAGTGCCAAAATCGGTTCCACACTGATTGTGATTTGCTATGGGGCTTCTAGACGTGATATTTTATACATTATGTTTAATAATCCTGACGGGTCCGTAGAGCGCTTGATGTATGGGTTTTGGTTTCTCCGACGATTGCGATTTGCGATGGATCCTAGATGCAATATTTATTATACTGCAGTTTATAATTGCTGACGGGTCTGCCTTTATCAACTTGTGTTCATCGCTTAATGTAATAGGCACACCCTTGTCCGTTAATTGAAAAAAATGTCAATTCTATGTTAAAGTCGTCGAGTTCGGGGAAGCACCAATTCTTTGTGTATTCCATCGATTTGAGATTTAAAAATGAACGATTTGTTGGACTGTTCAATGGAGGTTTTTCTATGCTTGGAAGTTTGTTGCCTGTACTGCTCATGACCCAGAAATCTCTGTTGGAAATGCCCGCCTACTTATATTTGTCATCTGTTTATAATTGCCCAGGAATTGAGGAGATTAGCCACCAGCATATAAATGGGGTTATCCACACAGCGAGAGGGGGGAGAGAAAACAGTAGAGCAAAATTTCATATCAGAGCAGTGGCACCTACTCTTGGCAGGTGGCCTGAACCATTCCTCAGCAATTAAGAGGTCCCGAGAAGGTACAGAAGGCACGATTATCCAAATTGGGTGTTTGGATAGGCGTTTTTGCATGATTTTTCGCTAGGAAGTCAGTGGTCTCATTTGTTTATAGAGATGGGTTCTCCAATTGCCAGCTATCTTATAGATTGGAGGTATAATGATGTTTATGTAAAAAATTGCTTGTACTTCTCTCTTTCCATGCCATTTAATGAATGAAGGCCTCCCCACTATTGAGCAGGGCTAATTGGACGAACTTTGTAATCAAATATTTGTGTCTTGATCTCATGCATGATTATGTCTTTTTATCTTTGTTTTATATGCTTATGTTCCATGGTTTTTAAGTGCTCTGTTATATGTAATTCTGATGCATCTATAAGCAAAAAAATCATGGATCAAGTGGTATAAAAGCAGAGCTTAGTTGATGTGAATTACATGATTATACTAACTAGAGATTAGCCTCAAAGGACGTGCATCACAAAGAGGAGACATGGTGGATGTTGAAACTCGTTGAGAAGAGAAGCGGTCTTGTGGCTGTTAAGAATTACGAGCATGAATGATCGAGTGTGCAGCCATGGTGACTGACAAAGAAATGCACGAGACCTTCCTACAAATGTCCAAAATGGTGGACATCATGTATGAAGCATATGAGAAGCGAAGAGAGGAGGAGATAGAGAGATCGGAAAGCGATGCATCATCCACATCTTCCAGTGCTTATGCATTTTATTCATCACCTTCCTCAAATGAGTATATTAACCAGAGACTTCAAGAAGAGAACACTTAATTAAGAAGGCTACTATGAAAAGAGAAAGAGGAGAAGCGTCGATTGCAGCTTCAGTTGCAAGCTGCAGAGGCATCCTTAGAAGAATTGAGGCGTAGCAACTAGAGTCTTCAAGCAGAGCTTGCTAGATTAAGGAGGCTTCTACAGGGAGAGGAAGAGGAAAACTAGAGGCTGCTATGCCAGCTGCAAGCTAAGGACGAGGCCTTGGAAAAGCTGCAGCGTGACCCCTGTGAGGTAAAAAATAATTCTTCGACTTCATGTATGTTTCCTAATGATGATTTCACTGTTTTTGAAGATCATACCACAAGAATCAGCTCCAAACTGTTAAGGAGAATGGGGTATGAGGGGAAGGGCCTCAACATTAATGGCCAAAGTATAATAAACCCCATCAAAGTAGAGGAATTACCCCGCCAGGCAGGACTTGGGTATGTGTTGATGCCTCGAAAATCGTTGCATCAACATTGGGGGAAACCACCCGGTCCGGACCTTAGTGCAGTTCCTTTTCCGTTTGGTGTAGTGGCTCCGACTGGGGATAATGGGACCAGTTTCCCAACAATAGATAAATGGGATGAATGAATACTTTGTAGCTAACAGTAGCGATAGGTGAATGACTAAAACTATTGACAGAAATGTAAGTAAATAAAACTATCCCGGGAATCTAATTGAACTTCTAAAGCGTAGCTTTTGATGTTCTATATCCCAAAAATACAATTATATAGATAACCGCATTCTCAAAACACAGATATTAAATCATTCAAGATTACTGTACCTAAATAGTTACATACAGTGATTAAAGCAATACTACAAAACTTTAAAGGTTCATACCATTAATGCATACATGATTGAAAAATAAGGCATATCATCTGAACATCCAATAGTGGTATGAACAAGATTTCTTGTTGTTACGCATGCATACAGCTAATGATAGTAGAAAATGATTACACAGTGAAATCAAATACACAGAATGAATTCAAACAAAGGATAAAAATACCATTTGATTTGCAAGCCACTCCCGATATGAATCTCTATGTATGGCTTCTACTTCAACGCATAACAATCTTTGCATCAATGACAATAGTGCACAATTGAATCAAGAAACTTCTCCGTTAAAGTAAAAGCAGGTGGTCGAGTTTCATAAAAGAATAGAGGCTGAAGCACAGAAGTGCAAACTTCAGTCTGTTAAGTCTTATACAAAATTTTACGACCCTTTCTAAATGCATGAAAGGGTCTATAAATACTATGCTAATCTAAAATATCTATCAAAAAAGAAAAGCTAACTAAGCTGATGTCAATTAATTCTTGTTCCTATTTTGCTGGCGATCGGAGGAGCTGGACGATGAATCACTCTATCGGCTGCTTTCCCTTGTACCTGAGTTGATTGATAGCGAGCATTGGCTCAACTTCAG
>APFE031056706.1:34948-66690 GCA_000404065.3 Pinus taeda | reverse complement strand
TAGACTACTGCATTTTTTAAGTGTACTTAAACCTCTTTATATTTTAAATTTATATTGTGTTTATTTACACATACAAATAATTAGATTGATTTTTAAATAGGGCTCACAATAAATTAAAAATGTTACATTTACATGTTTACGTTTTTATGTGAGATTTAGCCCATACTGGGCTGTTTACATTTACATGTTCACGTTTTTATGTGAGATCTAACCCATATGTGAGATCTAGCACATACTGCACTGTTTATATTTACAGTTTTAATGTGAGATCTAGCCCATACTAAGCTGTTTACATTTACATGTTTACATTTTTATGTGAGATCTAACCCATACTGGGCTGTTTACATTTACATATACATGTTAACGTTTTTATACGAGATCTATCCCATATTGAGGAGCGACTCTTTGCGCTTTCCGCCAAAAAAAGATATCCAACATCAGACCAGACCCTATTCTAAATTCACCCTTCATCCAATTTATCTAGTTTATAATTTATTATGACCAATGAGACACCAAAAAATTGAAACTTGAACCCCTTTTTACGAAATTAATTAGTAACCAATTTCAAAGCAAGGAGCTCAGCGTAACTGTCAAATTCCTCTCCCAATCTGGCCTTAACCCTGAAAAGTGTGCGCCATTTAAAAAATAATGCCACCTGATTTGCATTTGGGAGGAGATCCTTGGCTTGTTCCATCAAAAGCATTAAAAAGCTGTCGCTGCCTCTCAGGGATTTGCTTTGGAAAGGGTTATATAACTAGCAAACATAAGTCTTCTCTGAGAAGCAAACTGGAAAGGTGGGATGAATCTCCCTTAAAACGTCAGCATTCTTTGCAAACCAAATTCCCAACCACACGCTATCAAAGTAAAGCTTTGAACTCTTATTAACGATGGCTTCTACTGCCACTGCGGAAAACAGTACATGCTGCTTTAATTTCACCATGCCCAGCACCTCTTACCGCTATCAGGATATCCATTCCAGCCCACAAATGGGAAGAATATGGCCAAGATGAAAATGTCCTATAGTTTCTCCATCTAGTTTGCATAAAGTACATTAACTTGACCCATGTCAAATCCTCTCTTGTACTATGTAGTACTTCACAGATTAGGACCTTGTTCTTTATGGGCAGCCACATGAAGACCCTGGCTTCAAGCTTTTAGTGGCGACCTGCTTTTCCAAAGTGGTTTCCACCACCATTAGAGTCCATCGGGCCACAATCTATTAACAAACACTGGATTGCCTTGAAACCTTAGGGTAGAGAACCCTAAAGTTGGGTATTTTTTCCTTGAAACCTTAGGGTAAAGAACCCTAAAGTTGGGTTTTTTAACCAGACCAGCTCATCCTTTGTCACTTTTAGTTGAACATGAAAGGACTCACTTTTTGTCCACCTGTGTAAGCCTCCCACTGATCTCTTCTTCCTTTAGTTGAACATGACTCACTTTTTGTCCACCTGCGTAAGCCTCCCACTTATCCTCTTCTTTCGCTTCCACCTCTAGAATGTTTTGCTTTTTTCCACTTGTTACCAAAAGGTAGTATTTTATGGAGAGGCAGCCTGAGCTAGATACAAGTAAAATTTCCCTAACTGCTCCTCTTCATTCCCTCCCAGATCTAGAAAGTTTGGCTTGATTCTCGCTTCCACCTCTAGAATGTTTTGCTTTTTCCACTCTTGTTACCAAAAGGTATGTTTCATGGAGAGGCAGCCTGAGCTAGATACAAGTAAAATTTCCCTCACAGGTTATATATCAGATGAACGCATAAATTTTTTTTTAATACCCTCTTCATTTGTACATTTGTATTGGATCCAGATTCAAGAATTTGAAAGAACTAGCCAGTTTTATCCATAGAACTATAAATCATGTAAATTTTATTGTACAGAACATAAATGCAAACCATACACGGGCAATATCCCATGTTAGGATGTGGTTCAGTACAGGTAATGCAATTTATCCCAAAATAGATTACTCACTACAGAGGATTCAGTCAGATAAATCATAATTAGATGAGAAAGCAAAATTAAATTGCATCAACATAGTTAAAAATCAGAATCTCATGTTTTGGGTATTTTCAGGCAAATATACATCAGTGAGGATCGGTGATTGTTCTTATCTCACATCTCTTTTTTTATAATCCGTGGGAACTACATAAAAGACTGATGGATGATCTGTAAAGCTCGAAGAGTTGTTCCTGCACCAATCAACCCTTCTAAGGTAAGGTTTCATGGACTAAAGACCAATGCCAATGAACATTTCTATCTATCTAACCTCTGTATCAAATAAAAAAAGAATCAGCCAAGCCTGAAGTGTAAACTGCAACAATGGGCACTGCAGAAAGCTACAGGACGAGTCAATGTCTAGATGCATCTTAATACTGGACAAGTTTCCAGGGAAATTCAATTTAACCCTCCAGCCATCAACCATAATAGTAGAATTGCGCTAAGCAATGGCTTAGAAAGCCATGTTCTTGAATCTTATCTTTCCAGGCTCTGGGGAATGGGTGCATTCATTGGATAGCCGTCCCTCTTTGGATTTTCTGTTTGAGTTGCCAAGTTATCTGCATCCTCTGATTCTGATGTTCGAGAAATTGCAATATGAGTTTCTGCTGTAAAAAAGTTGGACAAAGAGAATCCGGACCCTTCCTGCACAAGGGGCAAACCCTGTGGAGGAAGGGAGTTTGCAATAGAATAATGCATAGGACTTAAAACTGGCGACACTGAAGCTTGAGCATTCAGAGGTGACATGTCAGCTTTGACCCGAGAGGGTGAATTCACAGCTGGAGATAACACGGCTGGTGATCCTGGTTCATGACCCAAGGGAACCAATCTGGTTGAAGTATCTCTCAGGTCTAGTGAATCTTGGCCAAGATATTTTCTAGAATAAAGTTTATCATCACAGACTTCATAGAAATTTCCAGTGCGAACCTCCTGACAGAGAGAACAAATGCTGCAGAAAAGCCACTGCATTAGATCTGTCACATTAGGCTGCCCACAACACCAGCCGTTCCCAGGTAGGCCAAACCTCTTCCGCATCTGAATCCTCCAAAACCCACCGTAAAGAAGCCCACACACGCAAAGAATGATCCCAGTGATGCCAAGACCTTCCCGAATATTCTCATTATCAATATTGACAGCAGCCAAGGTGAAGATCCAATAAGGAGCCATACACAACAAAATGAAGGTCACTATGTGCACATACATGTTCCCAAACCCTAGTCTATCCATATTCCACCCAAAAACACAGAACCCACAAAATGTGGAAAAGAATGCAACAGAACGATCACTGTAGCAGTCAAATAGACCCCCCTGCCATTCCGGTTTAGGTTCCATTCTTTTACTCTCTCTTGCATGGAAAGTGTATCTCTTTTCAAGCATCCTGCATGCAGATTTTCCATTTACAGAGTCATCACCTACCTGAGTAAGATCTACGTGAGCCTCCAAATCACTTTCAACCTCGTAATCCTTTCCGAGAGGACTGAGGATGAGATATAGACCAGCTGCAGCAGGAGCTCCTATTGCAACAGCAACGCACAAACCCACTCCAATAGCCGGACGCTCTGATCTCTTATAACCCCAATTGAGACTACAGAGGGCATACTGTGCAAAACAATTCACTTGCAGAAGTAACACGACTACCATCATGTGTGCCCATTCATGAGGTTTATAACTTCCATTTTTGCAGTAGACCTTTCTAAGCTTGACAATGTCCTCTGATTTCCATCTAATGAGAAGTGAAAGATGATAACAACGCTGTGGGTGTTGGTAAAGGCACATCAGGGTAAAGAGAGCATTTAGAATTTGATTATTGACCTCAAACCAGGCATCCCTCTGACTCTTTTTAGGCAGGGCCCTATTCAGAAAACCAACCATAACCAAAAAAAGAATAGCTCCAGATACTGCCACGGCAATCCCCCATATCAACAGTGCAAAATTCTTCGGATTTCGCAGCCATTCTTTCCCTGCGTCCTTCAAAACCACCCACCTGATTTCCCCAACAAAAGGAACTTTGACCCCATCCTTGAGACCATGGAGAGGCTCCGATAGCGTAGATCGCGATATGTCATCTCTTTCATTGGCTATTCTTTGAAATGTTGCAGAAGGCGAAACACGAAGAATCGGCGAAACTAGCTTCGGAAAGCCTGGTCTTCTGGGAGGCCTAACGAAGTATTTAAAAAGTGACCTCTTAGGCTTCTTCGGTGCTTGTGCTTTATTCTGAACACCTAACTGTCTACTGCTTTCTAAGAGTCCTTTTTGAGAAGACGTACCAGAAAATGGCCCAATTGGCTGCTTGTTTAAACTGGGGGTTATTTCGGAGAAGGATTTGTGATCAGCCATCTGGATCTGATCACTTCCTCCATTTTGAGTACTCTCCATGATTAACTTATTCAGAGAAAACTTGCCAGGACTGCGATTTTTCTGTTGAATACAAGGCTTATGCTCTTACAGAATTCCCTATCCCTGTATGTAGGAACCCAACAAGGCAATATCAAGGAGACATGTCTGTCATTACTAATGGAATTCTATAAACTAAGAATACCCAACAAGAATATATCAATGAAACATAGTTGTTTATCTTATTCTGGTGCTCTGCAGGTCAAAAACCTATAAACATTGCCTGACCCAATATCAGATATCAAGCATGGCAGCCTGACTATGACGAAAATCAAACAATTTGCAGGAAATAAAAGCCCTTTCTAGATTTGGGGAACCCACTTAAAGGTTAGCAAGTAGGCATGGCTGTCATTCAGTTCTACTGCTCAACAGACCAAAACCCTATCAAAACTTAGGGACGCAAAAACAAAAATTATTGGGCAGGTCCTTAAATTCTGGGCACACGAACATATTACAGAAGTTGTCTCAATTTTCTCACCTGTGTAAAGAAATCCATCTGAAATAAGCCTTAGATTGCTAATCCTTCCTTGGCATCAAGCCTTCTCCTTGGCCACTCATCTCCACAGAGCGCTGCGTTGCTTCTCCCAAATGGATACAATTAATTCTATTTTTGGATAATGAAGCCCATCCTTCCAGACTTCTTGTTGATCAGTGCCACCGACTATTTTACCCTTTTGTTTTGTTTTTCCTCCGGGAAGCTGACCGAGTGGCTGCGCAATAACAAACTTGTTCAACGGTGTCGGTTTGTTTTCCACCTCTGAAATTTTCCATGCCTCCTTTCATGGATTTCCATGCCAGTTGGCTCAAAGTGAGATTACACGTACTCCATGAACTTCGCAATGCTATTGGCCAGCACTGAAATGTTCTCTCATGGCCTACTTCATTATGGCTATGTCTGGAATAGAAAAAAAATATATATATATTTCTAACCAATCATCTGGCACAAGAATATAGGTGAAAATTTATATTATACTGTTAAAACTAATTAATATTAATAACCTAAATAGCCCATATAATCATGGTAAATAAAGATATTTTAAAACTTAAATTTAAATCCTTCATAATATACATATACATGGTTTCCCATCCATATTAAAGAAACTATCCACCTACTTCAATTATTTATCACTATAATATAATTATTTTCATATATAGATATTAATTATATATTAAATAAGTTAATTGAGATATTTAATTTTATATATTAAATAAGTTAATTGAGATTGTGTTTAGGTGGTTAGGTAAAATAGTTTGTTAGTTTAGTCATCAAAATTCAAATCTTCTTAGAAATGATGAGCTATTAATACTTTAATAAATAATGAGCTATAATACCTTAATAAAATATTGTGTAATGGCCAAGTACTTTCTTTTTCTTTTCTTCTTCTTTTTCTTTTTCTTTTTCTTTTTCTTTTTTCTTTTTTTTCTTTTTTTTTTTCAGGAGAAGAAAAAAAAATAAAAAATAAAAAAAATGATATATTATATTGAGTAAATATAAAAACAAATGTACATATGTGTATGGGCCACATATCGCACATAATCTTGTATCACATCAGTTACATATAGATCTTGTCATATCAAAAGACATATATGAGGATGTGTAAACAACAATGAGTGTGTGCCATAATAGTGTTTATGGCCTCAAATAGTCTAAAATGGAGATAGTGGTTGGATAACAAAAAACATTCATATTCAAATAGATCCATATATCATGTACCATGTAGCCATGATATTGTCCAAAATGAAAGAGATAGGCATATGGGAATCATTGAAGATTCGTGAGTTCCGCCATTTCCATGCCGTCCATAGAAATATGAGGATGAGAAATCGCCTATGAGGATGAGAAATCGCCGATTCCCATTTTGTCTGCTCCACCATAAGAGAGCTGCACGGGGAGAGTCAAAAACAGTCAGTGGAAAATCAAAAGTATTTGCCAGTACATACCAGATCCGCAATGTGGATGGGCATTTGAAAAACATGTGAAGGTTGGTCTCTTCATCTGATTCACACATAGAGCATCTGTTGGGGCCGTGCCATGAGCGCTTCCTGAGATTGTCCCATGAGAGATTCTTATTGTGGTAGACCAACCACGCAAAATGAATAATCTTAAGAGAACACTTCGCCTTCCAAAAAACTAAAGGGAAAGGCGGAGGAGAGTTTGATGATCTGAAACTGATCATATATGAATATATGTCACTGACAGACACAGGCCTCCGATTACTGCAAACAGTCCAGTTGAGATGATCAACAGGGCCATGACGATGGAAGCCTCCCTGGGATAATGAGTCCTTGATCGATTTCCAGTTTCCATCCAATATGTCCAGCAGGTTGAGATCATGACCATCCATCCAGATAGGTGTTGAGCCGCGCCATTCTTTGATGAGTTTGTCCCAAGTGAAAATACCATGCCGCTGTAGATGAGAGGTGAGGTCCCTTGGTATGTGTAAATCACCAAGACCACAAATGATGGGGTCGATGCCAATGAGGACACTACTGCCAGTATATATCTGCCATCGTAAGCGAGACAAGGAAAAAGTTTCAATCTTCCTCATGCTGAGCCAAATAGCAGATCCATTCTGTGGCCCAATGGTCCCTTGTCTGTACCAATACTCAATGTTTCTGCCCTTCATGTATTTATGTCGAATGAGATTGCTCCATGGGCTGCAACCAAAGATGCCCCTCCACAAAGTGCGACATATAAGCGCGCATCCAAAAAGTCGAAGATCCTTAATGCCCCACCCGCCTTGTTGTTTTGGTAAAGATATGTCCTTCATTTTTGCAAGATGGATTTTTTTGTGAGTGGACGAGCCTCCCCAAATGAAGTTTGCAGAGATCTTGTTAAGGCGTTGAATGATGCTTGAGGGTAAATAGAACAAATGTGCCCAAAAAACAGAGAGTTGTGATACAACCGCCGTGGCCAGTATCACTCTACCAGCCAGAGATAGTGACCGAAATTCCCATGATGATATTTTTTTATAATATCGCTCAATCAGCCATTCCTAGTCTTTGGCCGAATATTTATGTGTTTTAAGATGGAAGCCGAGATAAGTAATGCCATTCTCGATCGGATATGCGAGAACACCAAACATATCAGCAATTCTGTTAATCAATGCCATGTCTGCTCCATTATAGTATAAAATAGATTTGGTCTTGTTGATAACAAGTCCCGTGGCCTTTTGAAAATTGTTGAGGATGTCAAAAAAGCAGACCCATGATGATAGGTGTAGCATGGCGCATAGAAGGACATCGTCCACGAACAGATTGTGTGATAAAGATATGTGCCTGCTAATCCTGATGGGAATGCATCGGTGTTCATCCACTGCCTTGTTAATGTGTAGACTGAGCGTGTTCATGGTTAGGATAAAAATAATAGGTGCAAGAGGGCATCCTTGGCGGAGTCCCCTTTCAGCGCGGAAGTATGGAGATGGAATGCCATTGATATTGATTGCATAGTTAACGTCTTCAATACAAGCCATGATCCAGCTGATCATCTCAACCCGAAGCCCAATCTTAGCCAATAGACATCTGATGAAGCCCCAGTCTATACAGTCATATGCCTTTTGTAAATCAATTTTGAGAACAGTCGCGTCAATGCTCTTGGAGAACATGGAAAAGATACATTCCTGTGTAAAAGCCACTGCGTCCAAAATGTTCCGGCCCTTTAGAAAAGCATGTTGATCCTTAGATAAGTGAGTGGCCAATGTGCCCTTTATGCGCTCCGCGATGATCTTTGATATGATCTTGAAAGAAATGTTGCACAAGGAGATCGGTCTGAAGTCTGTAAAGGATTCTGCATCTCTCTTCTTTGGGATGAGAGCAATCAAAGTGGATGATGTGTGAGGATGAATGCGCCCAGAGATACGGGATTCCTCAATCATCTGGATGAGGTCATGTTTGATAATGTCAAAGAATTGTATAAAGAATTCTATGGTCCAGCCGTCTGGGCCAGGACATTTGTCTTTGCTAAAAGCCTTAAGGATCCCATGGAGCTCGTCCTCAGTAATCGGCTGGAAGATAAAGTCGTTAATATCATCATCAAACATAGTGGGAAATATTTCAATACCCCAAAGAATGTCTCGAATGGCGCAGCCCATGCCTCGACTGTATTGATTTTTAAAGTGTTTGAGGGCAACATCAGTGATATCCTAATGAGAGTAGAAATATCCCCCTTTTCCATCACAGATTCTCCAAATAGCATTCATCTCTCGTCTGTGATTTGCATATTTGTGGAAAAATTTAGTATTTCGATCTCCCTCCCTAAGCCATAACGCCCTACTCTTGAGACGCCATGAGGATTCCTCCTTCTTTAATAGCTGGATCTTGAGACGAGATAATTCAACAATCTGGCACCTGATACTAAAAGAAAGAGAATTTGGATCATTGGAGGAGTGAATGAGGTCCAGTTTATTTTGAATCTTCTGCAAGGAAAATCGGTCGTGCTTCCTTTTATCTGTTTTCCATGACTTGACTTTAGATCGAACGAAGGACATACGATCTCTAAAAGTGGAGGGAGATGAAGATGAGTTATTAACAGAGGCATTCCATGCATCAGTAACAACGAGGATTAAACCCGGATCATCCATGAAAATTCTATCAAATTTGAAAGGATAATGCTGACGGAAGAAACTATGCCGCCATTGAATGTAAACGGGCTGGTGGTCGGATATGGAGTCGTTCCCAATGGAAAGAAATGGCATACCCATAGAATCTAGAATGTCCGCGTGAATGATAACACGGTCAATACGCTTAGCAATATAGGCACATCCGGACCGGCCGTTATCCCAAGAATGAGTCAGTACCGGTGGAGCAACATCGATGAAATTCCTGTTCAAAAGATGTTTCCTTAAGAAATCTGCAAGCGGGTCCATTTTCCAGCCACCACCCCAAACTTCGTCAGGACAGAGGGTAAAATTCATATCCCCCACAATCATCATACGCCGAATCTCACATAGATCCGATGAAAAGAAACGGTCCCAGAAAGGAAATCTGTGCACATAAGGGGCATATGTATTTAGAATATGAATAGGGAGGCGATGCCCCCAGAAAGTGGTGGATATCATAATGCCAGCAAAACATTTATAGGCAGTGGCGCGAATCCAAAGGGGATTCCACAATACAGCGAGCCCTCCAGAGTGGCCACATGCATCAATGGCCACCATATACCATGATGGGAACATCTTCCGGAAGTAGGTAATGGATGAAAGTCTGTCATGCATAGTTCCTTGAATAAGAATGATCTTCGGCCGAGCAGAGATGAAAATATGTTTTAGTGCAAGATATTTGGGGCCAGCACCGAGCCCCCGAATGTTCATGGAAACAATGTCCATCATGGAATAGATGGGCCAGCCGCATCTGCTCTAAGAGGTTGAGTCTACGGAGAAGACATATCAAAAATCGGGACGTCGACCAGAGATAAGGACCGAACCCCCTGCTCAGGACATTGTGATCTACCGCGAAAGTGGCGAGAGCCACCCCTGGATGTCTTCCGAACATTGATGTTCTTGCCGGACGTCGGGCTGATAATGGGAGAGGTACGATGGAATGGCTTGTGGATGGTAAGTGGCTCAAGTTCCACAGATTTATGTTGAAGAAGGAGGTCAATGTCACTGTCAAAGAGATTTGCGAGCGATGAAGTGGGAGAATTAGCAGGAGTGACCGCAGAGATGGGTTCCTTCCCCTTTGTTGATAGAGGGTGGGTAGCGCGAGGGGGGGAGGAGGAGGAAATGAAGATGGGAAGAGAACCCCTGGAGATATCTCCAATCGGAATAGGAGAGGGTGATCGGATGGCAGGGTCATCTGTAGGCTCAGGGATAGTGGCACATGGATGGAAGGATGAGCGCGACTGTGGGAGATTGACCCAGGCCAGATCAGATCCAACAGGAGATGTGTTTGGATGTCCATCGGAAGGACAAGGAGATAAGGATGGAGGGTGATGTGGGGCAGATGGCGGCGGGGCGAAGAAAGCATCAGAGTCGAAAGGGTGGCGTCGAGATGATTTCTTCTGATGAGGGAATCGACGTCTATGGGCATCTTTCCTGGGGCATTTATCAATGAGATGCCCAGTCTTGTGGCAGGCAGCACAACGGAAAGGAATGCCCCAGAAGTCCAGACGTTGGGAGATTTGCATGCCTCGCCAAGAGATGTCAATATGCTCCGGATATCCTCCCCTGTAAGCCCGATCAATAAGGATCCAAGCGATCCTTTTGTCTTTTTCACCAATACACCACGGGTCAACGTAAACAAATCGGCCAATAGAATTACCAATAATCTCTAAAATCTCTTTAGACCACATTTCCAGCGGAAGGTTCGGGAGTTTCACCCAAATCAGGTTATGTGATGGCGTGTTCTTCAGTGGGTCATACCCAATGAACCATCGATGGAGGGCAAGGAAACTCCGCTTGTATACCCAAGGACCTCGAAGAATGACATTAGCTTCAGCGACATCAAGAAAATGAAAGCAATACCAGTCCTTCATGAGATGGGAAATGATAGGCGTGTAACCAATCACAGGCTTCCAATGGACATCAATCCATTTCCGCATCTCCACATCGCACATTTCCAGGAAATGCCAGCGACCGATAAGGGCAAATTTTTGTAAATTGTCAATCCGCTCAGCAAGGTGAGGGTTGTCCAAGTCAATAGCAGGAGGGGGTGCCGAAGACTTAGCCGGAATGCGAGATTTGTTGTAGGTCTTATGTGAGCCAGCATCCAAACGGGAAGATCGAGCCCGTGAGTACTTATGAATATTGTTGTATTGACTTAGAGCCTTGTAAACTCTTAAATGAATATACATGCAATAGCAACTTTACTCTAGTTCTTTAATATATATGTGTGTGAGAGAGAGATAAATTTAATTAAATAAATATTTATGATAATAATAATAAAATAAAATGAAAAAATCCAAATAACTTAAAATTAAGCCCCCCGATGTAGGTGATCAATCACCTGAACAATTGTCTCGTGAGCTCATGTTGGGGCCTGCTCTCGCTCCACACACTCATTAACTTCTCTCTCATGTACAATCCAGACAATCATTCTGCCAATACAAAGGTCCATCTTGCGTGAACTGTTGATAAATGTGAAGGTTGGCTTAGGTATTAGTCCATCTTGGAAGCTCAGACGATGATTTTTTGTTGTGAGGATCAACGAGGTGTGTGGATTTGGCTCCATGGTGGTTCCCTAAGGTCTCGGCCTTGGCTGCAAGGCGCAATGCAGGGCAGTGGCACTATGGTGTGGCTTGGGCTTATTTATCAACTTTGTCCCTGGGATCCGGGCATACGAACGGACGAGGTATTGAGCCATCTCCAAGACTCTATCCATTCCTAGCTCGAGCTTAACATTGCACCCTTTTCGGGTCTTAAGTGCTCTGTGTGCGGTAAGCACTTTGTGTTTTCTAATTCCTCTGCACATCTTTACATTTTGAAGGTCGTCCCTTTGGTGGTTTGTAGTTGTGTGATTGTTGGCTCTCCGCGGGCCCTCACTATTACTTTTTGGTGCGAGGGTATCTCTAGGCTAACTGGAGAATGGTTTGTATGCTCTGTTGTGGTTAATTGTGACTGCATTGATCGTGTGGGTGGGTATTTTAAACGAGCACTCCTTTATATCATTTGGTGCGAGGGTGTCCCTGGACTAGCTAGAGGGCAGTTTGTGAGTTCAGCTAGGGTTAACTGGGGTTATGTCATTTGTGTTGGTGGGTGTTTTGGACGAGAGGTTGTTCGCTCTCCTTGTCTTCAAGCATAGGTGGTTGGTGGTCTCGGTATATGTTGTGTGCTTTGCAAGTTGGCTCTTCTCCATATGTCATGCCAACGAGGTTGCCCCCGCCGCGGGTGAAGGCAGCAAGCTCCAAGAGGGCGCCCTAAGCCTGGCCATAGCTCGTCCACTGCAAATTCGAATAGTCGAGACTCTAAGGACACTAGCGGTCTCTCCCTAGCCCGCTTGCCTGGTCATGTAGAAGCTCCTGCCACAATGGACTCCATTTTGATCAGCTCCAGCACATTCAACTCAATATGGATATTCTTAGGGACCACATGTATGAAGACCGAAACGAAACCATGGCTTACTTCAACAACATTCAATTCACCCAAAATGAAATTCTGGAGCAGCTAGACAGCCACCGCCACATCAACGACCACCTTCGCAACTTGGAAGCAAGGTTGGAACATATCAACTTTCATATGCATGAACAAGTTGGTTTCTTTGCAGGTCCCCCTACACTCCCCCCTCACCCCCCTCCTTGAAATATTGTTTTCAATTATGGTTTCTTTTTGTTTACTTCAAGTAAGCTTGGGCTAGAAACCTTCTGGCAATAACATATGTAAGTTGTCTTCTATGGTATCCTCTAGTTCCCAATATCAACAAGTCTGGTTGGGATGAGAGAGCAGGGATTGTTGAGTCAAACTCTGTAAGTTGTTCCTTTTTTAAAATCTAATGAAAGCTCTTTTGAACGACAAAAAAAACATCAAAAATTAAACAAAAATTTCATAAAAATATTGTAGAAAGCTTTAAAAAAAAATTAAAAATCAATATTTTTTACAAAATATTTAAAATCACTATAACCCAATTTCTTCCACAAACCACTATGTTAGAGAATAAAAATTAAAAATTAAACTTTAAATTTTGTTGGAAAAAATATGTCATTACTTGAAGAAGAGGAATTAAATAAGAAAGAAAAGGAAATGGATGGAGAAGAGGAAAGAGAAGTCAAGCCAATACCAAAGGTTTATTGAGAATCTTCTAAATCTTATTGAAATATTGGAGAATGTTCGAAATCCCTCCCCTCGTCTCACAAAGGGAGGGAAATCTCATCAAGAACTCATGAGGTAGAAAAGAAGGATTACAATTAACAAACAATAACTATGTTATATTTTTGTCTTTTTTCCTATATAATTCATTTGTGAGAATCTTATCCTTATACTTGGGAATTAGACACAAAAAACCCCTCTAAAAAAATTACCCTAAAAAAATTACCTTATCTCTTCTTGCAATTTGAAGAGAGGAAGAAAAATCTACAAGATCCTCAACAACAGCTCATTATTACCTACACTCCAACTTTTTACTTAAAAAAAAAATCCCCTAATTTCAATTAAATATAACAACTTTATTACTTAATACAGTTATTAAAAAAACTTTATTACTTAATACATAATCCTAATCAAATGATTTGAAACCGTGTGCTTTACTTCTATCATATACATGGTTGATGAAAAGTTTATAGTATGGGAGAACATGATTCACTACAAAATCATTATCCAAAATATTTGAAAGTATGTAAGGTGTACATGACGGTTCAAAAGGTTTATAGTATAAGAGAACATGATAGTATTAATAACTTGCATATCCCCAAGCAAGAGAAAGAGAACATTAAAGTCAATTCGGGTGGTTATGTTTTTTTAAGATTGTGAGATTTGTTTACAAATGGAAAATTGATACTTTACAAAGTTAATCTTCATTCCATACCTTGTGAATATTTTCAATAATCGTGTAGTTCTAAATCCAAATTTCCCAACTACATGCCTCTTTACAATAATCACAACTATATGATTGTGACTTTTCAACGAGAATAGAAGAGGAAGAAGAGGTAGTGATTAAGAGGGTGGAGAGATGATGATTGAGAAAAATTATCTCGTAGTGTTTGGAAAATTAAGACAACGTGAAGGTGAAGAGGGGATAAAAGGGGTACCAAGTGGGATGGATAGGTGGATTACATTGAAAGGTGGAACATAGACCAATCAATAGATGAGACATGGAGGTTTGCAAGATATAACATAAGCCAAAAATCAAATGACACTTGTTGGTGTTCGAGAGGCTCGGGACAACGATGAAATTTGTCAACCCCAATTATTGTTTTTAATGGAGGTTTCAAGAATAATGCAGTGGCAATATATAAAGATCATGATCCAAGGGCTATTAGAATTGGAGGAAATGGAGGGCTTTTATTATGTATCAAGGCATTTTGTGGGAAACTGATACAATTTAATTAGAGGCTAGACTCCATTGACTCAAATGAGATCCATGATTCAAAGTGCATGAGAGGGTCTTCGCCTCAACAATTTGCAACAATGATGAGTCATTGACTCCCAAATGGGAAAAATGAATATTTTGATTTATTTGATATTTGTAATGAATAAAAATTTATAATATGATGATGTTCAATAGTCTTAAGTTATTGTTAGTATTGTACTATACTATATTCTTCATTGCATACCATACTTTATTATACTCAAGTAATATAGTACACCAATGTGACAAAATATGTGATATAGTATAGTAATGTGACAAAATATGTTTAAAATCTAGTTTTTAAGAGTTCAATGAATTATCATATAATCCCAATGCCCACTGAGATGAAATCTATCCAAAATTCAATACCCACTTCAATTGAGAAAGTAGGACAAGACAGGGAACAAAGGAAAAATATTGCATTAAGGCCCATTGAAATTATAAAGACAGCTCTTTTACATGTAGATAGTGGGCAGTTGGGGATTTGAGGATCAAGGTGATGCCAATGGAATCATCAAACTCAAAGAGAATATCAAAAATGTTGGACAATTCAAACATTTTTTTTGACAACCCAAAGATATTGAATCAAAAAGCACCCTTCCAACTAAATTATTGGATATCTTTAGAATGTTTAAGGGATTCCAAGGCACCATCGCACAAGTATTCTCAACATTGAGAGGCTTAAGTCTCTTGTAAAACCTAGATATAGTAACAATTAGAGAATCCAAAAAATTGTGTATCAAAAACAAGGCAACCTATTTAAGTATGATTTTCCACAAAACCTACAAACCCTGAATTCGAAATGCATTCTTGGGGTTGTTAAGGGTTCCTTAATGTTTCACAACCAAAATTTGGGCTAGATTCAGGTGTTTAACATGTTTTAGATGAGAACATAGTGAAAGGAGGAGTGTATGTGACCTTATTATGAGCTTGTGGATAGCCCATGAGAGCATGTCATTTGACTCTTCCCATGACATTGATGTTGAAAGTATTTCTTACTACTTCAATGATTAAGTTAAAATGTTGAACAACAATTTATGTTGCTTTTAATGAAAATCTCCATGTTATTTACCATTTTGTTTTTCCAGAGAACAAATTTACAAAAAAAAATGACACTCATTAGCTTTTCCAACTTACATCCACTCCTCTTTTCCATGCATGGTATATTGTGTTCACCAATGTTTCTTTTCTAAAATGAGTGAGGAGGAGCACTTATCTTCAATAGTGGTAGTGGTAGAGGAAATCCTAGAGATCGTGGTAATGAGGTGCATAAAGAGATTATGAAGCTAAAAGTATCCCCCCATTACCTTTTGTGGAAAATGGAAGTGTGGTAAACATCATTCTCATTAAAAAAAAAAGACATATTTAAATTTTATTATTATTATTATTATTTAAAGGTTTTAAGTTTTAAATGAATTTCAATATTTCTACAATTTAAATTTGTCATTAAATTAAATATGAGAAAAGCTGAGGTATGATGTTAAAGAGTTTTCCGTTAAAATTCATCAAATACTCTTCTATTTTAATAAATTATCATAAACAAACCTTGATTGTATAATATATAACATTTTTATTGAAAATTGAGTATTTTAATAAATTATTAATAAACAAACCTTGATTGTATAAAAAATATAACATTTTATTGAGAATTAATTATTAATTAAGATCTTACTATCATAATAATTCATATTATTAAAATATGAAATATATCATTTTGTTGTTATTACTATTATTATTTAAAGATCTTTTTTTGGGGAGTTTCCCATTAAGATTTAGTAATGCTCCACATATCTAATAAACTATTAATAAATAAACTTTGATTATATAAACAATTAAATGCACATGGGTAGCTCAATGGATGACCTTGTTATGAAGTATTATTACAACCTTGAGATTCAAGGTTCAAATTCATTGTGGGTCAGCAACAAAAATAAAAAATAAAATATATACAATAATATTAAATAAAAATTTTTTTTTTTGCTTGGCAAAGGCTAACTAAATATATTAAAAAACGAAAAAGATTATGTACAAGAGGCGAACCTCTGAGAGCGAGTGGGCAACTCTCTGTCAAAAATTTTCTTCACCAACCTGAAAGGACATAATGTGCAGGCTGGGAGACCAAAACTAAACCAGAGAGAATTCTTAAAGTTTATCAGGACTCGACACAGATCGGCAGACTCGCCATTACAAAGGAAAGAAACAAAACAGAACAACTAACAGCAGTGGTAATTGCTGCAAACCAACGTACTCAAAAAGACAAAAAGGAAGACACACTGAACGCCTGAGGGCAGGCTTACCCCGAACACTTCGGGAATCCACTGCCCAGCTTCTTCTGCGCCTCGGCCTCTCTCTCCTGCGCACGCTTCTTTCGATCTTCAGCAGCTTGAACAGGGTCCCGCTCCCACGTAACCTCCATACCAACCGGAAGAGCCTCAATACTCTCAATGCCAGGCGGAAGCTTAAGATACAGGGTGTGATCAAACGTATCCTCAGACTCTGCCCGAATCGTCATGCTTTGCGAGGAAGAAGACTTGCAGGGATGACTATCTTTTCGAACCTCTAAAGGATCCCCAAAAGAGTCCAGGGGCTCTTTCCCTTTGAGGCCGCGAATCTCTTGGAGAGCCTCCTTCTGCTCAATAGAATAACCAGCAGTGCTATCCTCATCCATCTTGCTTTGGTTTCCCGGATTGTAGGAGCTATCCTTGCTCTTGGAGGAATTATCCATGGATGGGGGAGTTCTTTCATCCTTTTCCCCGTCCGAGCTTCCATCCCCCTCATCCTCTTCTTCAAAAATGACAGTAATCATCACCTTGACCACTGGTTTGTTCTTCCTGCGTCTGTAGTAGAGAGTCACAGTCTGCACTGCGTTGCAAAGATCATCCACCGAATTCTCTGAGTTCCCTGAGGGAGGAGAGGCACAAGCTAAAGGCGAAATTCTTCGCGGGCTTGAATGGTGACTGCCGCTTGTGCCACTCTGACTCCTCGAATTGCCTCCCCTTCGAGGCCTATGATAGCCAACTCGTGGCGCCATGGAGAAAACAAGACGAAGGGTGACAGTCTGGGGCCTTCTGATACCCGGAAGAGAACCACGGGGCATGAACCAAAGGCCCGGCGTCAGGTGAATCAGGCAGCGCCACCCCACAAACGACAAGTGACAACACCCTACAGCAAGCAGCCAATTCCCCTGAACCCGAATGAAATTCCCCGCTTTCAGAAACAGAGACCACTCCTCCAACGACAAGCGACCATGCCCAACCGCAAACCTCAAAATCCCCTGAACCCAGTAGGAATACCCCACATCCCGGGACAATATCCACTGGACCAGGCTAAACCACCCCGCAAACGACCAGCGACCATACCCGTCAACAAACAGCAAATGCTCATGAATCAGGTTGGACCAACCAACATAAGCCCCCAGGCGAGGCCACCCGACAGTGTAAACCGAATTTAACAAGGCCAGACTAGTCGGACAGGGGATGAACTCGGGGGTGGTAACCCAGCCCACCAAGCCTCTCTCCTCCACCAAGAACTGAACCTTCGAGAGACCAAAACCAGAGCCGAGAAACTGCGACATACTAGGACTCGTAATCCTCATGTAAAAACCAGCGTAATGAATGACTGAGCATTGGAAAAACCATCGCAATGAAGCGCCATTAAGACGCCCATCGTCCTTTTGGGCCATGATCAGCCCGAAGCCCATGTCATCCACCTGTCCGCAGCGTGAAGGCATGTCCTCGGCGCGTGGGCTGCTCATGCAGAGTTAATGCAGATAATACACCCATCCAAGGGGGGTATTTTAATAAATAATTAATTATTGATTAATACCTTAATATTTTTTCCATAAAAAGTTTATGTCTTCAAGGGACTAACTCAACAAAGACTTCAATCCATACAACAAAGTTTGAAGCTCTTTAGGCTCAAGCCGTTACAACAAAGCTCAAAACTTGTCATATCACTTGAAGAAATTGAACTTGGGTGGGGAGGATAACAATCATTAGTCCCAACCACTAAAAATAAGTCCAATTGACAAATTAACATCTTAATTTTTCCAAAGAAAAGAATTGTAACTTTCATTATATAGTGAAAGTTACATTCTGAATGTGCACTTCAGTGCACACCAAAAATGGCCATCTAAACTAGCTAGGTCACATAAAAAATTAGGACTAAAAAATCACTTTTCCATGTCCAAAAATAACAAGAACTATCAGCTAAAAAGCATGAGAAATTTAACTAATCATAAGTTACAAAAAATCCCAGTCACTTGGGACCATAAACAAAGGAAATATATATAAAAAAAATATTGGTGTGTAACCTTTATGTAGCCAAAAGTGATCCCTCTATGAAGGCCATGTGATAGTATTCATATACATGCGCATCTACTACTCAATGATCTTTCAAATGCCCAAATTCTATGAATCACTTGCTTTAGATAAAGAGTCTGCAATGGTATTTCTTTTCCTGTAAATATGACAACATGAGATATGATCTAAAAATGGCTTAAATGATAAATCTCTTCAATGATTGGGAACATTGTGTGCATGTGACATCTTAATATCTCATTAAACCAATTAATTAAAATCTTCGAGTCACCAAATATTTGCAGCGTATGAACACCCTTCTTAATGGAGAACAATAAAAGAAGCTTGAGGCTCATAAGTTCATAATAGTTATTTGTGTCATGTCCCAACCCACTCTGAATCTTGAAAAAATGATCTTCTCGAAGATACAAGATAGCCCCCCACATGCACCTCCATCTTGGGAGGCTTCGTCAAAGAAAACCCAAGGGTATGTATGATCAATAACTTCTGATGTAATATTGTGAAGGTGATGGACAATTACATCATTTGATATAAGAGAAAAAGTGGCAACAATCTGTGTTACAACCCTGTCTGGTGTATTAGATTTGTCTTGAAAATTTTCAGAGTTACTTGAGAGCCATATGCCTCACAAATGAGAGATGCAATACACACGTTATTTTTTGGGTTTGCTTGTGACTATCATAGCTTACAAGAATCTTGATAAGATTCTCCCTGGAAATATATATTTATACCCAAGGAAGTCCTAACATTGTGCCACACTCCTAGTGCAAAAGGATAGGATAAGAAAAGATTATCCACAATCTCCTCCAAGTTTTTACATAGGGCACACCAACACAACCCAACAATATTTTTCTTTGTTTGAATGTTTCGGAGATGAACTATGTAGGAGTTTTCCCTGTCCAACATTTCGGGTGGACACTCCACCCATCACCAAGGACTAGAAAGCATATAGATAGTAAGAGTGAATGTTGACTAGACCTATAAATAATGAGAGTGTGGAGAATAGAATACAATCACGAAGATGTAAATATTAAATCAAAGTTATTAACGTTGAAAATGGTAAGAGATTAATGAGTATATGAGATAAATTTATTAAATGCAAAAAGTAATTAGTAAAAATGGTCAAAATACAAATTAAAATGAATATGAGAATTTATGAAGGTCAAAATTTGAGAAAAAATAAATCAAAAGAGAGAAATTTTATTTAAATGGAGTGTTTTTTAGATAAATAAAATTATATTAAATTTTAAAATAAATATATTTTTTATATAAATTAATTTAATTTATTGGAGTGTCCTCGTGAAATGTTCGAATAGGGAAAAGTCCTATGCAGTTCATCACTGAAAGATTCAAACAATTTGAAACAACTATGGAAATCTCCACTATCAAAATATTTTGTTATTTTTTAATTATCTCTAGTTGGAATTTTATTAATAAGTATGCCACCACTAAAATCAATATATATATATATATATATATATATATATATATATATATAAACAACTAAATATTTAATCCAAATAAATAAATTATTGATTAATATTCTAATATTCTTTCCATAAAAAGTTTATGCCTTCAAGGGACTAACTCAACAAAGACTCCAAGCCATTACAACAAAGCTTGAAGCTCCTTAGGCTCAAGCCATTACAAAAAAACTCAAAACTTGTCATATCACTTAAATAAATTGAATTTGGATGGGGAGGATAACAATCATTAGTCCCAACCACCAAAAATAAATCCAATTGACAAATTAACATCCTAATTTTTCCAAATAAAAAAAAATGCAACTTTCATTATATATTGAAAATTACATTTTGAATGTGCACTCTAGTGCACACCAAAAATGGCCATCCCAACTGGCTAGACCACATAAAAAATCAAGAGTCAAAAAATCCCTTTTCCATGTCCAAAAATAACAAGAAGTGTCTATCAACTAAAAAGGTTGAGAGATATAACTAGTCATAAGTTATAAAAACTCCTAGTCACCTCGGACCATAAACAGAGGAAACATATATAAAAAAGGTATTGTTCTATAGCCTTTATGTAACCAAAAGTGAGCCCTCTATGAAGGCCATTTGATAGTATTCATAGATTTGTGCATCTACAACTCAATGATCTTCCAAATGCCCAAATTCTATGAAGCACATGCTTTAGATAAAGAGTCTGCAATGGTGTTTCTTTCCCTGTAAATATGACAACATGAAATATGATCTAAAACTTGCTTTAAATGTAAAATATCTCCAATTATTGGGAACAGTGTGTGCATGTGACATCTCAATATCTCATTAAACCAATTAATTAAAATCTTCGAGTCACTAAATATTTGCAGCATACAAACACCCTTCTCAATGGAGAACAATAAAAGAATATTAAGGCTCATAAGTTTGGAATAGTTATTTGTGTTGTGTCCCAACCCACTCTGAATATTGAAAAAATGATCTTGCCAAACATACAAGATATCCCCGCCCCACCCCACACATGCACCTCCATCTTGGGAGGCCAACGAAATCCCAAGGGTATGTACGATCAATAACTTCCATTGTAATATTGCGAGGGTGATGGAAAATTACATCATTTGATACAAGAGAAAAAGTGGCAACAACCTGTACAACCCTGTCCGGTGTATTAGATTTGTCTTGAAAAATTTCAGAGTCCCTTGAGAGCCATATGCCCCAACAAATGAGAGATGGTATACACTTGTTCTTTTGTTGGTTTGTTTGCGACCACCATAGCTTCCAAGCATCTTGATAAGATTCTCCCTGTCAATCTATATTTATACCTAAGGAAGTCCTAACATTGTGCCACACTCCTAGTGCAAAAGGATAGGATAAGAAAAGATGATCCACAATCTCATCAGATTTTATACATAGGGTACACCAACATGGCCTAACAATATTTTGTCTTGTTTGAATGTTTTAGAGATCTACTACTTAGGAGTTCTCCTTGTCCGACATTTCAAGTGGACACTCCACCCATCATCAAGGACTAGAAAGCATATAGATAGCAAGAGTGAATGCTGACCACACCTATAAATAATGAGAGGATGGAGAATAGAATACAATCACGAAGATGTAAATATTAAATCAAATTTATTAATGGTCAAAATGGTATGAGATTAATGAGTATAGGAGATAAATTTATTAAATGCAAAAAATGATCAGTAAAAATTGTAAAAAATGGGTTAAAATGAATATGAGAACTTATGAAGGTCAAAAATTGAGAAAAGATAAATCAAAATAGAGAAATTCTATTTAAATGGGGCGTTTTCTTAGATAATAAAATTATAATTAAATTTAAAATAAATATATTTTTATATAAATTAATTAATTTATTGGAGTGTCCACCTGAACCGTCAGACAAGGAAAAGTCCTACACAGTTCATCTCCGAAAGATTCAAACAATATGAATAACTATAGAAATCTCCACTCTCAAATATTTTAATTTTGAAAATGATCTCTAGTAGGAATTTTATTTATAAGTATGCACCACTATAATATATGAGCTTTAGCATGGAAGCATAACTTCCATAATTTGCTCCACCATCAAACTAAATCCCCCGGCCTCCGATCATCTATGATATAAACATAGCCAGATTTAGGTGAATATTCCCCACGTGTGGAATGCTCTCAACATAAAGAATCTTCTCTATCACAAAGGTGAATATGGGATATGTTGAGAGAATTTATGTAATGCTGCCATTGTTCAATGTGTACGGGAGTCAGGTTTAACTTATATGCATCAACCTATCCATGTGCCTAAATAGAGGTTCTAACATTATCATCCACCTGATTCAAAGTGAACCACCCATTAGCATGTAGAAAATCCACCAAATCATGAGGAAAATGGCAGTTTTTACCACAACCCACCCATGGATCTATTCCAATCCTCACCTTCTCATCATTCACCACCTACCAAGATACTTTCTTCAACCATAGGAAATGAAGACAATACCACTTTCTAGATAATCAGTACATTGGGCGTCTTCTTATTTGGGAATGAATCCAATCTTCCAAAATAGAGGGGTGAATGTATTTCCGGTGAACAACAGCAATCCATAGGCTACTTGGATATCAATCTCCTTCCAACCTTCATAGCCTATGCCTTTGCAAAATGGTGGATATTTTTCAGGCCCTGTCCTCCCCATTTCTTAGGTAGGAAAATTTTGTCTCATTTGACCTAGGGAAAACCCAACCTTCTTTCTTCCCCAACCATAAAAACCTATAACAAATTTTATGAATAATATTCAGCATGCCCTTTGGTATCCATGAAAGAGACATCTAAAATACTAATATGGGTTCAAGTATTAATTTAATGAGAACCAACTTATTGCCTCTAGACAACCATTTGAGGCTCCATTATTTTAATATTTTTTCGATCTTAGCAATGCACCAGTCCACCTTTCTATAGTCATTTGGTTTTAAGTGGAATCCTAGATACGTAAGACCTTCATCAAAAATGTTAGATTGAAAGGAAAAGAGATTCTAAACATTGATAGACTCATCCCTCGGTAATCCAAGAGGGAAGAGAGTGGATTTTTATGATTTACCTTCTTTCTAGTAGCTTTCTTAAGTAATGATAGGACCTCTTTGATAGTGGAAAGATCACGTTTGGACTCATCATAAAATAATAAAATGTTGTCCACAAACAAAAGATGAGTGATAAATATGTCCTCATATACAAAAACTCCTCGTAAATCTCCCCTCCTTTTAGCTTCAACTAATAGTTTTCTAAGGCCTTCTGCCACCAACAAAAATAAAAGCCGGGAAAGAGGACATCTCTAAGCATGAAAGCATGGAATAGTTGACCCATTCATAAGAAAAACTAACATCTTAATATTATAATAATTGATGTTATTTACATATGATTCTGTTATTTTAATTTGACATTTAGTTATTACTTAATATCTTCTTTAGCCCACTATGGAAGAAATATTGTAATGTCGTGTCATGTATTGTTAAATATTTTGACTCCGTCAAATTACATAAAAATAAAAATAAAATAAAATTTAAAAACTCTCTGGCCTAGTATGGGAGAGATGTTGTAATATTTAGCATTTTGACTAAGTCAAATTACATAAAGATAAAACTAAATTAAAATTTAATAAGCAAAATAGAATAAAATAAATATTTATTAATAAAACATTTTGAATTAGTATAATTACATAAAAATAAAATAATAAAACAAGAAATAATAATAAAAAAATAAAATTACCTAATTAAATAAAATAGTCAATTTACCCATATGAAACATTTTAACTCATGGTTTTCATGAGCCATGGTTTTTTCACATGGTATTCTTCTTTAATGTAACCTATAAAATAAAAATAAAAATAAAAATATTTAATTAAAATAAAACAGTAATTTACCCTTATGTAAATATTTTGACTTGGGGTTTTCCACAAGTCATGGTTTTTTCTCCCATGGTATTCTTCTCTATGTAGCTTATTTAAAGGCATAAAATTCTAATGAATTTTCCACACATTAAATAACCAATCATCAATTTATCTTGCCAAATTTGAATCCTTTTGTGTGAGAGCTATATATAGACACAAAAGATTCACATAGCAATTCACGTATTAGAACCTTGAGTTGTCAATCTTAAGTGGTTATCATTGGTAAAGATGAGTCTTCCCCTTCAGAACACCAAATTTGGATTTATTTTTGTATGAGAGTGTCTTATAAGAAAAGTTTTCAAAACAGATACGGAATCTAGTTGATTTTGATTTATGTATCTATAGTCCTTATGTGCCTTCCCCTCTATAACACCAAATTAAACTTTATTTTGTATCAGAGTGGGGAAAATTCAAATATATATTATATATATATAATAACTACTAATCTCTTTCAATGATATTTTTATTTATAATCTATAGTCTTAATGTGTTAAAGTCTTAGTTTTGCCTTGTATAGGTTATTTTTATCCTCATTGTGTTTATAATGGTAAAAAGTTAAAAAAAAAGAAAAAATTGATAAAACATTTTTCATAAATTTCTAATTAAAAAAAAAACAAGAGTTTTTGTCTCTTTATCCCAGTTCAATGATTTTGAGTTCCTGTATCAATATTGCCTTTAAGGTTTTTGTGAACGGCCTATGTCGAAAAGGTTAAGTTTGTTTTTTTGTATAATTTAATGTTGTCTAGTAATAGCAAATGTTGTCAAAAGGAATGGAAAAGAAGTAGCAAGTGAACTATAAAAAACAAAAGAAGAGAAGAGTTCAAATAGATCAAAAATGTAAACTATTTACATTTACCCATCTTCAAATTGTATATATATATTATATATATATAAGATAGTATATATATATAAAAGTAATATATTTATATAAATATATATATAAGTATATATATAATAGAACCACACACACACACACACACACACACACTTAACTTCAAATCTATCAAGCGCAAAGAGGGATCAAATCTCTCAAGGTCTAAATATTTCCTCAAGTTTTGCACTCAAAAAAGAGGTTTAAAGATTGAGCGTAAGGAAATGTTTACATCTCGAGAGATTTGATCCCTCTTGGTGCATGATAGATCGAAAGTTAAGATGGATCTATGCTGGTATTATACTAGTTAACATTATTTAAATATGAAATAACAATAAGTCATTATATATGTTAACATTATTTGTATGAATTGTATAAAATTGTTATAAAAACAAATGGCAAAAGACCTACATTTATCTATGAAGTGCTCACGACATCAGTGTAATTGGACTTGGAGAAAGTATAGCTTTCATAATCACAAGAATTTGATCAAGTTGTGTGATGAATGGAAGGCAATTACTCATTATGAACTTAACTCCACTACTAGCACTACATAAACCTTTTTCTTTGATCTGTAATAAATCATGTGATTCCCATTTTGGAATGATTCTTTTACATACATATCATATTTGTGGTGGTGGAAGGCATAATCATTTTTTAGGGGAAGAATATATAATTATGTTCATTAAAAGGAATTTTTCTTTGACTTCTTTGCATGAGGGAAGAGCTTAAACTAATTTTCAAGCTTTAGAGTAACCTTTCAACTCTTCAGAGCATAACGGGTACAAATAAACATATCCCTGATCATTTTGTTTATAGACCGTGCAACTTGATTCTCTATAAAGTAGGCTTGCAGAAATCTAAAAGGTTAGTATTATAACATGTCTTTGTAATTTTTGTTATATTAAAAATTTATTTATGTTAAGGAAAGCCCATTTAGTGGGGAAACTTATATCAGCCCTATCTCAACCAATGTTGGATCTAAGGCATTGTGCTTCCTTGGGTGAAATTAGTGTGAAGCTTGAGGAAGAGAATGGTATGGGTGGATCGAACTCCTGCCCAAGAGGAGGCTTTCGGGAAACTTAAAGGTCTACTCAATAAGTTAGGGGTTATGCATTGCAAAGATACAAAGCTTATGGGGATCTTCTTGTTCAACTAGATTACCTATAGAAGGTTCAAAGACAATCTCATGATTTTTATAAGTACTCCATTCAAACATGAAAGCAAGCACATGTATGCACTTTGTTTAAAATTATATAGGCACGGTGGACACCTTCATATATCTCGTAGAACTAGGACCCAAATATGTCGTATGGGTGTATGGAGCAACCAACTCAAAATGCAGGTGCCCATGCAACTCATCAATTACTAGTTCCTGATTCACTCTATCCCCATGGACTATTACCCCATTTTAGTGGATTTCCAACTCCATCACTATTTGGTTAAGAAGTGGAGATATGGACAAAAGGATATAGTGAGAAATGGCATGTTTGCATTGGAATTGGATAGATGAAAAACCCTAGTCATCAAACCATTATTTAAAAGAACATATTTAGTGTAAAAATAAGGCATTGACAATGAAGTAGTAACAATAAAAGGCAAAGATAAATGGTTTTATCGACAATAATTAAGACAAAAAAAGGACATACACATAAATAAAATGGTTTTGTAGGCCCACTCATCCATACCAACCAATGGGATCCATTTCCAAAGGTAGACACTAAATATGGCCATTCCCAACATAATTTATGTATTCCACAAGTGTGAGAATTGAATTTTCTCTTAAAATTCATTGAAAATTTGTCCATAAAAACTATGTTGTAATAATAATACACAATATAAAAATGATTTATGAGGTTTAACTTCATGGTTAAATTATTAAGACAATATGAATTGGATCAAAAATATTTTGGAAAGGTAAATCCTAAGCAAAATAAGGCTTATACTAAGAGAGAGAGAGCGAGAGAGAGAGAGAGAGAGAGAGAGAGTCCCCAACCATGCCCATAACTTCACATCGATTTTAATAAACCTTGCGTTCACCTACATCGGAAATATCCAAATTTGAGAGCTAATAGATCCTCATTGGAGAGAAAGTCTCCAACCATTCCCATGGAGAGAGAATGTGTGTTTGTGTGTGTGTGTGTGTGTGTGTGAGAGAGAGAGAGAGAGAGCCCATAACTTCACATTGATTTTAGTAAACCTTGGGTTCACCTACATGGGAAATATCCAAATTTCAGGGCTAATTAGATCCTCATTGAAGAGAGAGTCTCCAACCATGCCCATGGAGAGAGAATGTGTGTGTTTGTGTGAGAGAGAGAGAGAGAGAGAGACCATAACTTCACGTCGATTTTAATAAACCTTGGATTCACCTACATGGGAAATATCAAAATTTGAGAGCTAATTAGATCCTCATTGGAGAGAGAGTCTCCAACCATGCCCATGGAGAGTGTGTGTGTGCGTGTGTGTGTGAGAGAGAGTCTCCAACCATGCCCATAACTTCACATCGATTTTAATAAACCTTGGGTTCACCTACACGGGAAATATCCAAATTTGAGAGCTAATGAGATCCTCATTGGAGAGAGTCTCCAACCATGCCCATAACTTCACATCGATTTTAATAAACCTTGGGTTCACCTACATGCGAAATATCCAAATTTAAGAGCTAATTAGATCCTCATTGGCTAGGTACAAGCCCATCATGGGTAGGCATAAATGAAATTACACATGCATATATGAGGTCAACTATCCTTCCTTACTCCCTTGGTGAAAAACGAAGTAGCACCAAGACATTGCATAATCTCTGAAATAGAGTATTGAAAAACATACTTTCACATTAGTCATTATCTTTGTTTAACTCATAAACTAATAACATCTTAATTTCAATACTCTATTTTAGAGATTATGCAGTGCCTTGGGGCTACTTCGTTTTGCACCAAGGGAGTAAGAGACGATAGCTTACCTCATATATGTCTGTGTAATCTCATTTATGCTTAACCATTAAGGGCTTATACCTAGCCAATCAGGATCTCATTAGCTCTCAAATTTGGATATTTCCCATGTAGGTGAACCCAAGGTTTATTAAAATTGATGTGAAGTTATGAGCATGGTTTGAGACTTAATGCCATGTGTTATCTATGTTTGGGATGGAGAATTGGGGAAGAGGTCAATCTGACTTTGTTGTGAATTGATGAGTGACTCTTGGAGTGTGCCTCCTTTGGCTTGTAACTTTTGGCACATTAATTCGAGGTTTGTGTTAGTTATGCCTCATTATCTTTGTCATGATGATATATTCAGGCCCTATGGGAGTTGTTAGCCCCTGAGGTGTTGTGCTGTTATTTTTAGCGGAAATGTCCCCTATTTTAGCTCCGATGGTCCTGTTAACCCTGAGGTGCTGATCCAAATGGATCCTAGAAAAACCCTCCAAAAGGTAGAAAAACACTATCGGGAAATGAAAACATAGAGAAAACAGTGAAAAACATAGCAGTGGAGGCTTGAACAATGAATGCACAACAGTCGTCAGATCTGGCCGATCAACGGTCCAGATCTGATCGGCAGAATTGTAATCGGCCAACACAATAGAGCGCTCACCAAATGGCCTGAGGTTATCGTGATATGCGATTGTGATTAACCGCATCGGAGCTTCACAGAGGAGCGGGATATAATATAATATATATATATATATATATATATATATATATATATATATATATATATATAATATAATATGCGATGCGATTAATTGGACCCGATGGGAATATAAACACTATTGTAAAGGATTTGAGATCTGCCAAATAGCATTTTTTTTATATTTTCATATGTTTCGTTATTTAATGAAATACAAAGGGAAAATGTTGACGTGATAAAACTCGGACCTGAAGAGGTTTCATAATGAAAATGTATATTGTTTCAAGCCTAGAGGAAGCCATTTTTATGTTATTTTCAATGTTTTAAACGTATTTCCAAAATACAAATGGAAGCCTTGGAACAAGGCCGAACCGAATTGCGACAATGATTGAGGATGGACCCGATAGGAGAATAGACTAGGCTGAAGAACTTTTGAAGTCTGGATGAACAGTGTTTGTGCCAAATTTTTCACAGTTTGAATGCATTTCTTTGTGTTAGCAGAAATTGGTCGTTTCAGGGATTTCAAAGGCCCGATGCACTCATCTGTGGAAAAATAGGTGGCCACCTCCCCTTACGGTGTTATGCAATGATTATTTAATGCTAGAAGAGGGATTGGAGCAGACATAGTCAGGAGACAGAGGCTGAGAGATAGATGGGGGAAAAAGCCACAACATGATGCAGCTGGACCAACATAAGTGATCATGGAGCATCGTTGGCATGAGCGAGCCACCTGACAGCGCGATGAATTTACCAGAATTTGGTTACTATGTTGTTAGAAAAAGAGACCTCTGAGCTCATGTATGACGATTTATGGCATCAAGTAGTTAAAAAAGACAGAGGGAATAGATTAAAACATCTCGAGCCTCAGGTTCGAGAGCATTGTAAAAAGCCTATAAATGGCCTAAAGTTCAAATTAATAGGGGTTCAACTTTTGGAGACTGTGGAGACTTTGCTCGTCTCATCTTCTCATATTCATTCCAGTAATACAAGCTTCTTTTTCTGTTACATGTTCAATCGCCATCTTTCCCTACGTTCTAAGCTTGCACTTGAATGGGTTATTCATGTTTTCTTCTCTGTCGAATGCTAGATAATTGTCATCTTATCTCTGTGTTGATAAATTAGATTTGTAAGCTTCATTTACTTTCTGTAGCTATCCATTCATATGTGTTTATGTATGTATCTGCTAGTATAGTCAGGATTCTCCATCTATTCATTGAATCTATAAACTATTGAGCAGTAGTAGTTGAAAGCCTTGTCAAGCTGAGAGTGTTCATGCATGTTTTGAGTGAAAATAGAGTTGAAACAATCATCTAACTTTATCCAAACCCCAATCCATTCCAATAATTCAGAGAATGATATCGAAGATTTATATGTTTCCAGGCATCTCCGAGATAAAACCTAGGAGAGCTTCTTGGAGTGCTAACACAATTAGCGCCATTACCGGGGAGAGGAGACTGAAGCTTAGCTTCCCTAGGGGACGACACAGATCTAGCTTTGATGATAGACAAAGTCTGGACACTATTTGGGTTGTAATGATCTATCTGGTGACTCTACTGGAGGACGAACCTCTTGGCGACTCCACTTCATAGTTCTGGCTCAGTTTGTGAGGCCTACTCAGAGAAATCCTCAGAGGCCATAGGCTAACCCAGTACCTGACCCTAAAAGAATCATCAAAGAAAGAAAGGTGTTACAGAAAGGAGCATTAGGTTCAGGTAGTTCTAAAGAATATTCTATACCTCTTCAAGAAAATCCTGTAATAGAACAAATACATGTTGAGAGTATAGCATCTAATACTAGCAGTGAAGAAAAATCTCAGAGACTCATAGAGCTCCTTATTCTTTAGGTTCTCCTTTTGTTGCAAGCCCAAAGGAAACCTCTCCTCCTATCCATCATACTCCTTTAGTCTTATCAATCACTCCTCAACCCTTTATCATTCAGACTTCCAGTACCCTTATAGCCACCACAGCTATGGCAGGACCACAAGCACCTACCAAAATGGACAGAATCATAGTTGCTAGGTATGGACCTCTAGTACTGCCCACTCCTTTGAATGCCATGCCTACTGGAGAATATCATAAGTATAGGCCTAAGTTCACTGGGACTGAAGGTGTTATAGCTGAGGAACATCTTGAATCATTCTATAGCTATGTTGATAACCTAGACATTAGTGAAGATGATGTATGGATGAGAGTCTTTGTCCAAAGTCTAGATGGAGAGGTTAGAAAATGGTTCAGAGAACTGACCCCAAGGTCTATAGAAGATATTGAAGCTTTATATGATTCATTCCTAAAGCATTGGGGGGATAAGAAGGATCTGCTCTACTACCACACCGAGTTTGGGAACTTAAAGAGGGAAAATGGTGAGTTGTTGTCTGATTTTAATAAGAGGTTTAACTGCATGTATAGCAAGATATCAGCTGAAGTAAAACCCACCACTACCTCTTCTAAACTCACCTACGTCAGTACCTTTGATTCTAAATTCTGTCTACTGTTGATGGAGAGACGATGTGCTACCTTGGTTGATATGCAGGACGCAGCCTTGGAAGTAGAATCAAACATCACGACTGCATAGAAGCTCAAGGGGAATGTTGATAGAAGGAGACAGAGGGTGCTTCTGGGAAAACTAGTGTCTTTTTGTTTGACTAGCCCTCTAGGTTTGGCAGCTACCATAGAAACAATAGTTCAAAGCAAATCATGATTTCTTCTATGTATAATAGATAAGAGAAAGACAAAGGAACCAATTTGGATCTTCCGCTTAACTCCTTGCTTGATCTCTCTCCCCCTTGACAGAGCTTGCAACTCCTCTCCATACTTATCCTGCTTGGAGAGTACCTGTAGAAACACAGTAACAAAGAACCATCAAAGCATCTTGATCTATTATATCATAAGCATTACGAAATCAGAAATATAATAAGCATACAATGGCATTCATAAATAATAACATTCACAATTGCACAATTATATGGAAGAAAATTCGAAGAACTTTATTAAATAGAAGGGAGAATTAAAACCCAGTTGTCTGATCCAGCATCATCCTCCCAACATCAAATCCCTCTTCACCTCATGAAATAGCAATATCAGACCAACAATACAATGCTCTTTCTCAAATACAAACTATCAACACTTCCTTGCAAATTACAAAATTCCAGCCTCTAGATC
>APFE031056706.1:0-17802 GCA_000404065.3 Pinus taeda | reverse complement strand
GTGTGGGGGGGAGGTGAAAAGAGTCTTTGGGGGAAGGGGGGACCGCTGAGAAGGAGACCTCAGGGACCTAGATCTAGATCTAGATCTAGTGGCTCCAGGGGATGGGGGGTTTGATGAGAGCAGAGGGTCAAAGGGTTTTTCGCTTTCTAAGGTTACTTTTGGTGAGATGGTGAGGGATTCAACAAAATGAGAGGGTTGAGAAGAGGGTTGTGATGGTTGTTTATTGGCTATTTTCTTTTGTTTGACCCGTTCCCATTTATTTTTCGGATCCTCAATCTTTTCATTTTCATTTTCTCTATTTTTTGTACATATATTTTCAAAATGACCATATTCATGACATACCTTGCATTTGAAAGGGATTTGCTCGTAGTCTAACTGTTGTATATGCATCCACCTATCCACTTTTATTTTGATTGCTTCAGGGAGGCCTTTGCCTAGATCTACTTCCACGCAGATTCGGGCACATGCATGCATGTTCTCTTTAGGCTCACATCTGTCTATGTATTTCCCAACTGCATTTCCTATTGCTCTAACTGAATCGTCTTCCCAGCAATGGAGAGGTAGATGTGGCAGTCTTACCCATACTGGAACAACATTTGGGATGTCCATTTCTGGGTCGAAGTCCAGTGTCCATCTATTCAAATATAGTCCCCTTGTATCCATAAAATAAGGGTCATTCCTAAATATCAGATCGCGATCCTCTTTGGTTTCGAAATGAAAAGTATAGTACCCTCTGCCACAGAATTTGATCGCGATCTTCCTGAATATTGCTGCGGACTAGTTTCTTTCTACCCACTTTTGCATAGTTTTGGGTGATGGCCACAACCCAAATAAACTGCCCTACTAACCCTCGTTCTGCAAGAGAGAGTGCTGCTTTTCTCGGAAGTGCTGGGGGAAGAGATATTTCTGGGATTTCGTCCATTCTTTTAACGAACTTTGACACTGATGGTCTATTCTTTGTTGGACCCATTGCAGAGATGAGGGACGCAAAGGCTTTTTCTGTTACTTCTGCATCTTGCTGGTGATATGTGGGATGTATATCTTTCTCTCCTGGTGGATCCATATTATTTAAACCCCAGCAGCTGGAGGCCGCTGAGGGCCACTACAATCTGAGGCAGTGTATGCCTATCAAAAACTGCAGCTGCAATCTCTCCTTCTTCTTTCTACCGATCTGACATCAGTGGAAAGGGCCACTGAGGCGCAGCGAGTGCTGCTTTGCTCTAGTTGTTGCAGCAGCAGCTAGGGCTACATGCTATCCTCCACTACTCTCCTTGCCATCAGTCCTAACATGAAAAAAATTATAGTACTTGACATTTCAACCCTAGAATTATCACCCACATTCTTAAGATGGAATACAATAAGGACTTTAATGAGACCATGGTGATACATGTTGTTTTCTAAGAACTGAATTTTTCTTTGGACATTCCCTGACATATTTCTTAGACTATTGAGCAAGAAATAAGGAAGATTGATTTCATTATCCTCAATAAAATTCCTCAATAAAAAAAAATGCATCCAAACCTCCCTTCGCAAGTAACAATTTTTTGAATTATTAGAAGCAAATTTCTCCACTTACTTTTTAATGTTGTGCTTCAAATGCCTTTCTTGAAAATGGTGGTATCCATGTTATGGTTATTCAAAAAAACTGTCCATTCTTCACTCTTAATACCTCTGTTCTTAAACCATTTTTCTCCAATTCGAGGCAATCTAGTAGCTTAGGAAACAAAATATTTTGTCACTATGAACTTTATGTCACCTATCTCGACTTCCACTCCATCAAAGGCTCTGGCAAAGGACTTGGTTACTTCCTTATGGAATTCATAAAATTTCTCTACAAATTCCAGCCACTGCGCTTTCTGGAACAATTCCTTTGTTTGTGGATATCCTTCCAAAAAATTTCTTCTTGTTGGCTCTGTTCTAACTATAACTCCCATGGCTAAGAATCTTAGATTGTTTGTTTCATAGGGTATGAGGGTTTCAGAGGGTTTCAGAGTGATGAGGACGAGAGTGTGAGTGGTAAGGATATGAAGAAGTGCGATATGATCTAACCATTGAGGGAATGAATGAGCATGATTTGGGTGATCGGATCAATAAAAAATGGGATGTGGGTTGGAGCATAGGTATAATGATGAGGAGTGAATGGTGGATTAGATTCGATTTGACATGATACTATCAACGTTTAGTAATGATGATTTTGAACTTGGTAGTACAATGTCTATATAATTCATTTGATTAATGTTTTGATCCCTATTATCAAGTTAAAGAATTGCATACCTTTGAATTATTGCTTCTAACCTTTGGTTGTCTTCTTTGTATTGTATTCAGGTGCCTTGTAGTGGAGGGAGTCAATCACTTCTTTCCATCAGAATTCTCTGTCAAATTGGCTGCAGAAATCTGTCAAAGCTGCAGAAACTCAATAATTCTATAGCTATTTATATTTTGAAAGAGAAAAGAGTGGGACATAAATAAAACAGGTTTAGAAAAGATGTGAAGAAAATTTAAGGTGTCAAAATCTCATTTTCACCTTATATTTTCTGTATAAACATTCCAACCATTGTTGGATTTCAAGTTTATACATTTATTTATTTAAATTTAGAAAGAAAATATTTTGAAGATCAAGTTGGAGAAGAAGGAAAATCCTTCTTCACCAACTTTAAATCAGTATTATCTTGCAAATTTTTGATAAATTCTTCCTTGGTCAATGGCTTATGATAGGTTCTCAATCGATGACCATTCACAAGAAAAGTGATCCTTTCTTCATCAATAATTTTGATTCTGACTGCTCCATTGTCAAAGACTATTTCAATCTCATAAGACCCAAGCCAATGAGTTTGAAATTTCCCTTGGAAATATTTGAACTTTGAATCAAATAGTGATGCCCAATATCCTAGTTGGAATTTTCTCTCCTTGATATATTTTTCATGCCATCTGGATCTCTGTTGTTGAACTAGATTAGTTCTTTGGATTGCATCTTGTCTTATCTCATCAAGTTCATTTGGTTGTTCCATTCTTGTTTTTGTGCTTCTAAAAGATAAAGGCCCAATTTGGTTGTTGTCTTGAAACTCAATAGGAAACAAGACTTTTTTTCCCATAGACAAGCTCATAAGGAGTATGTCCTGTAATGTTTCTCCATGTGGTACGATATTCCCATAAAGCTTCTAGAAGCTTTTATGCCCAATCTCTTCTATGAAAGTGCACAGTTTTGGTGAGAATTGCTTCAATGACTTTATTGGTGGACTCCACTTGTCCATTTGCTTGAGGATGATATGGACTATAATTTTGATGTTTGATTTTGTATTCCTCCATTATCTTATGTACCAACTTGGATGTAAATTGAGTACCTTGATCTGTTACAATTTCTCTTTGAACACCAAAACGAGTAAAAATATCCTAAAAAAGAAATGAAACTAAAACATTTTCAGTAGAAGAAAGAAGTGCTTTAGCTTCTACCCATTTTGTAACATAATCAGTGCAAACAAGAATCCATTTTTTTTGTTTCAAAGGTGGATTGATTGGACCAACAAAATGCAAAGCCCATTTTTCAAAAGGTTCAATGAGTACTTGAGTTTGTAGAGGCATCTCATAAGAAGGAACATGTTTCCCCATCCTTTGAAAACTATCACATCTCTTAATATACTCTTTGGCATCCTTAAAAATGGAAGGCCAGTAGTATACTAAGAGAAGGACTTTGTAAGCAGTTCTTTTGTCAGCGAAGTTTCCTCCACATGGCTCATCATGACAAGATTTTAATATCTCTGGTACTTCATCTTCTCTCACACACCTTCAGATTATCAGATCTAGACCTGTTTTATACAATTCTTTGTTTGTCCATGAATAAGATGCACTAATTTGAATTACTTTCTTTTTCTCTCAAGGAGACAAGTATGATGGTAATTTTCCTATCGCCAAATAGTTAGCAACATCTCCAAACCATGGAGATTTAGTAGATATTGCAAAAAGGTATTCATCAGGAAAATTATCTTCTACAGGCATATCATTGTTATCATTTTGAATTCTTGATAAAAAGTCAGCAACTGTGTTTTGTTTTCTAGGTCTATCCAGAATAGTAATATTAAAATATTGTAGCAATAATAACCATTTAGAAATTCTGCCATTAGTGATTGATTTATTCATTAAGTATCTAATTGCAGAATGATCAGTATGTACAAGAGTTTCATAGCTAGTAATATAATGTCTGAATTTATTGATGGCATGAACAACGGCTAAAAACTCCTTTTTTGTAACAATATTATTTAACTTTGTTGGAGTAAAATTTTTACTGGTGTAATAAATAGCATATGGAGTTAAGTATTTTTGTCCTAGTACAAATCCTAATGTTGAATCTAAAGCATTAGTTAAGATATGAAAAGGTAATTTCCAATTTGGTCCTCTAAGAATGGGTGCTTCAAATATTTTCTCTTTTAATGACTCAAAGGCCTTTTGGCAATCAGAATCCCAATTGAATTCATAGTATTTTGTGAGTATCTTGAAAAGTGGAGATGCAATTTTGTAAAGTTTTCTACAAATCTTCTATAATAATCGGTGAAACCAAGAAAACTTCTAACATCTCTTTGGCAAGTTGGAATTGATAATTTAGAAATATCTTCTACTTTAGATGTGTCCACTCTAATTCCATTTCCTAAAATATGGTGTCCTAGAACAACTCCCTCAATAAACATCATAAAACATTTTTCATGGATTAATGAGAGATTTGCCTCTTTACATCTAATGAGAACTTTTTCTAGATTTTTAAGAGCTTCCTTTAAAGAATTTCCATAAACTGTAAAGTTGTCTATATACATTTCCACACAATCATGAATAAGATGAGAAAAAATGCCTAATACTGCTCTTTGGAATGTTGCAGGAGAATTACATAATCCAAAGGGAAGTACTTGATAAGCATAAGTTCCCCATGGGAAGGTAAAGGTGGCTTTATCTTGGTCTTCTAGGACTACTTGGATTTGGTTATACCCACTAAAACCATCTAAAAATGAAAATTATTTCTCTCCTACCAATGCATCTAAAACTTGATCTATGATAAGAGAGAGGGAGAGAGAGAGAGAGAGAGTTTTTTTTTCTTAATGATAAAAAATAATAACAACTGACGGGGACTTATTTTCTAATATTCTACCAGATCTAAGTTGAACATTATTTAGATCTAGTGGAGTTATCATGTAAGTTTGAAAATTTTGTCCTTTCATATTGTAAACTGGTTGTGAATTTTTATTATTATTTGGATTTGGAAGTGGTTGGGCAAGCAATTGATTTTGTCTTTGAGGAAATGGTAATGAGAGTTGTGGATTCACATTGTGAGGTTGAGTTTGTTGAACATGTTGAGGATAATATTGTGGAGGAAAAGTCGGATATGATTGTTGAAATTGTGGATATTGAGGGAATTTTCCATAAGGATTTTTCCATCCTTGTGACCAAGATTTCCAAGGCATTAGAGCATTCTGATTAATTTGCGAAGATTGTGCAAATGGTTGAGGATTAAAAACTTGAGCTATATTTGGCTATGGATTTTGCCAAGGTCTTTTAGCAATAAAATAGAGAGGGTCTACCTGATTTGGTACTCCTTGATAAACAACTTTAAGACCTAGTATTGAGGGACATTCTTTTGTATCATGATTTTCAACACAAATAAAAAAAGTTTCTATACTTTTTAAATCAAGAGGACATTCTCTCAAGGCATGTTTCTTTTTGCACTTAGGACAGAAAATTGACAATGCAGCATTTTCATCTTTTCACTTGTTTTGTATTCTGAGGGTGTCAATTTGTTCACTAAGACTCCCTAGAATATATATTTTAAAGTTATCAAGCAACTTTCCTAATTCTGCTCTTCTTATTGTCCCAACTGCAGATTTATTAATCCTTGATAAAAGAGGATCTATTGGATTTTTCCTAGTTCTTGCTTTTCCTCTTGAAATGTGCATGCACAACTCACAAATTTCTCCTAGTGATAAGTGAGAAATATCTCCCTTACCCATTAGATTGAGAAGATCAATCCATTCATCTCTAATTTATTTTAATAAGATAGCTTTCAAAGTTTCTTCATCTAGATTATTCATTTTTTCCCTTTTTACATTGTAAGCAAACCTTTCAATGAAATCTTCAAGATTTTCATCTTCTTTTTGTATCAATAATCCTTATATTTGTCTAAGAATGCATTTTTCATTTGTTCCCATGTTATTTTGGAGTTTATTCCTAAACCCATAAACCATTTTAATGTTGCATCCTTAAGGGTTGCATGGAATAATTTCAAGTTTTAAGCATCATGTAGATAATCATATGATCTACACAAGACTTCAAATTCAAAGAGAAATGTCTCAGCATCATCACTCCTTAATCCATGTAAGTTTGGAAGAATAGAGGGTGAGATATTTTTCACTGTGACAGTTCTATCTTCGTTGAGGATTGGAAATCCGAAGGGTTCTAGATTTATATTCTCTCCTCTTCCTCTTCCTCCATATCTTCCACCTCCTCTTAATTTTCTTCTTGCTCCTCTTCCTCCTCCAATTATAGGTTTTTCACCATTCAAATTATGTACCTCTCCTTCCCCTTCCCCAACCATTGTAGGTTCTTCAGAACTAATATAAGGTTCTGATTTTGGTTCTAAGGTTGGGTTTTCAATCTCCTCTTGTTCCTCTAGTTCTTCTGTCAATGGTTTGAAGTAGGTTTCTTCTTCCCCTTCTTCAATAGGAACATCCAACTTTTGAGATAGAAGTTGTTCTCCAGTTGAAGATAGGAAAATGATTCTTATTGTTCGGGATGTAGGATCTTCTTCGATTACAAATTTTGTTGATGAAGTTGGTGAATCTTTAGGTTCGATTTCGGATCTTAGTACCTCAGGAAGTCTATGTTGGCCTACTATGGATGGAATTCGAGTTTGTGTGGGTGGTGTGGCACTACGAAGTCGTGGTGGAGTGAGTGATGTTGTTGGAATTAAACTCTTTCCTCTACCTACAAATCTACCCCTAGAGTCTCTTTCCCTATGCATATCATGTTTTATTTTAAAAAGAAATCAAGACTTCTATTTACACTTCCTTAGCAACGACGCCAAAATGTTTGTCAATTTAATTGTCTTAAATTGATTACATAAATTATCGACTATAGTTGGTAAACTTGTGAAGTGAAAGTGCACTATATATGCCAGAAGCCTTTTGATTTTATTAAGATAATGATTGTGGATGGTTTATTTTTAGAGATTTTATTTGTTCCTATGTTCCTAATGAAAACTAAAGATTTATAATACAATCAACTCTGAAAAATAAAAGTAAGGTAAGCTATCATGATATGCTTTAACTGATTATTGTTAGTTACTATGTAAATGATAAAAACAGAGCTGTCTAAACTAATGTTCTAGAAAGATAATTACTTCTACTCTAAAAAGAATTACTTCTATTGAAAGATTAAATTTATAAAGAAATCTAGATTAAGATCTCTACACTGCAATTCTTAATTGAAAGAAAAACAAAACAAAAAGAATGTGATCTAAATAAATATAGCTATTTATGAAAGGAAGGAGATTTATATATACAATCCTATTTTAAAAAGCATGTAAATGAATTGAAATTGACAAAAAACAAATAAAAATATGTAAACAAATGATTGCAAAGAAATGAAACTAAGATAATGCAATCTTGGAAAAATAACGAAGCGAACTGAACTGAATACTAAGCAAATAAATGAACCTTCACTGTCTGCAGAGGCCTTCCACAAAACAACAGGCTTATAACTCTATCTCAATAGATATTTGTGCATGATATTCATGAAAATACTTCTTCAATTAAAGAGGAACAAAATCACGGAACTTCAAACTGTCAATTACAAATTACATATACATCTGCGTGTGTCCTCATTCTATTTATAGAGATACATATACAACATTCACCCCCAATAGTTTTGAGATTTTCATGCCTTAAAAAATTAAAGACAATCCTAATCTAAATCCTAATCTTATAATGGAAACTATAATTCTTCTCGACAATTTTCTATTTGGAAAGCAAATCAGAGAGTTGTGATTGAATTGGACTCTTGTTGCTCGGTTCATCCACACATTGACTTGCTTCCTTGACTACGCCACTAAGTGATTCCCTTAATGATTTGGTTCGGAAAAATATGAGGAGATCAATTCCTATCTACCCATGTGCCTCTTTTCTTAGCTGGCGCACTAGAACCTGACAAACCATGGAGGTAGCTGCAAAATCATAAAACAACCGCAGATTCATGTTAATTCTATAGCTATTAAAAACTTTAACTAAATAATAAGGCACATTAACAAGTATAAAAAATAAGACATCTAAGTACCCTACCATGTCAAAATCCCTTATTTTACTCTTTATTGGAGTTGATAGTAGTGATGAAAAGAGGAAAAATGGATGGAAAAATGATGTCAAAAACAAAAGAATCGTGAGACTCTACATGAACTATCTAGTTTTCTCTAGAAGTTAGAGAATCTATATCTATCTTTGTAGCATCAACATTCTAGTCCAACTTCATCAAGTAGATCCATGAGTTATACCAACATTGTAGTTATATATCTTAATGATCCAAGCCCAAAAATGGAAGTGAAATATGACCAAAATGATCTTTTCTTGCCTCATCTGCTTCATAAACATGCTAGTTAAAGTTTGTAAAATTTTAGGGGTCTATTGGAAAGTGTTTACCTCTCGATTCCTCAAGTTTTGTTATTGTCTTCAGTTGGATTTTTGAGGAGATTGTTAGTCTAGAGTATCTATTTTGTTTCTGTCTTCCAACAAGAATCTCTTCCTTCTAGCCTTTTTGATGTAACTGCTACATCCTTCACACAAATTTCAACTAATATAAAATTATCTTTCTAGTGTAAAAAAATATTGCAATTATGCTATATAAATAAGTGTTTGAACTTTCTCCAGTGTCAGGCAAGCTATCTAACAATGAGATAGATAGTGGAGAAATAAAACACTTTTATTAAATTTGAGGCAGTGTATAATGAAATTTTAATAAATGTGAAGCAATATATAGTCAAATTTTAGTAAATGTGAGGCAATGTACAATGAAATTTTAATAAATGTGAAACAACACACAACCAATTGTAATGTAATGAATGCTTTATTTTGGAAATTATTATATAATATGCAAGATACTAGGATAAATGGTAGGTTTCTACTAAAGGTGTATAAACAACAAAACCAAGTGAAGAGATTGTCCTTAAAAAGCACTCCTTTGGTGTAATTAACAATCATTTCCAAATGTGTAAAAATATATTCTTATAAGGTGTAAAGTGTAAAAGTTGAAAATTTATTTATTGTTTAAAATTGTGTTAAATAATTTTTAAATTTTTTATTCAATAAAAATATGTAACGATTAATATATTCAATGAAATAAGAATAAAGCATAATTTTAAACTTATTTTTGAAATATTCGGATGTGGGTAATATAATATCATTAATTTCCATCCTAGTTCCCTACATCTCCCCCTTCAATGAGCCTCGATCCCAACATCCAACGATGCTCACTTGAAGTGGGTCTTAATGACCCTACCATACCATTAATCTAGGAATCATGACAACCACCCTAGCTCCGTAGAGAATTAAATTCCACCCTCCACATGGCCTCATGATCCATTCCTCCCTTGGCTATAATCTCGACCTCTATTTCCCTTTCTCAGGCATTTTATCCTCCTTGGTGGGTGAATCTCTGCCTCGCTCTAGAGTTGAGCTTGCCTTGGTTATTTTCTCTTGCTCCCTTTAGAGGAAATATGATGCAATCCTTCCTTCAAGTGCACTTTGCGACCTCCACTTTTGTTGCAATCCATTTTGGCCATAATCCTCCCTTCAGGTGTCCTCTCCGACCTTTCCATCCACCCCCCTATTAATGACTCCTCGGTTCCATCCCTATATATTTCTCACTTTGGTTCGATGGTTCGAGAGCAGGGCCAACCTCGTCGTGGTGGGCATGGAAGAGGCATGCCTCCACACACGCTCTGGTATGGCTAGGGCATAGATTGATTTGATCCAAGCATCCCACAAAGACATCGACACCAAGTTGCAAACCTCGAAGCAGTCGAGATTCAATTTCTGGACAAAAATAAATGGGCTCTTAGGAATGTCCTAGTCCACCTTCTCAGAGACCAAGAGGAAAGCTTGATGATGATGGAGGCACAAACCCTAGACCTAGATCACTTATGAAGGAACTTCAAAGTAGCTCACAGAGACATGGAAGGCTCTCTTGGAAACAACCTAACTTCCTCTTCTCAGTTTGGGTTGCCTAAAATTGATATTGACAATCCCTCATAGTCATCTCCTCATGAGGTTGACATGTTTCCTGCGCCTGGTCCTCATGTAGAGGATATTCCCACCACATCCAGACCTCCTATCAAGCGTTAGTGCACCAAAGACAAAATCCACACCACCGTGAGCCCCCAGTTTGTTGATGACGAGTATTATGACCCAAATCTTGTTGAGGAAGATACACTTGTCCTATTGAAGTCACCATGACCAAGTGTTTTCCTTTGTTTTTGTATTTTTTGGCTATTAATGAAGCAAGCCATGCCATATCTCCTTTAGAAATCTTTTGTTCTAGAACTAGTCCATTGCCCTTAGCCACCAACATATTTTCATGCAAATTCTCAATGTACTATGGATTCACGCCCTCTACAGATCTAAGGTTTATTCTCAGGGATTTTGGCTGACTATCCAAGGCATTATAATCATTAAAAATTGTTGGAAAAAGTAACTACGTTCGGTCTTCAATAATGTACTTGAGTCGTAATGTAATTTACTTGTCAAAATAATAAAGAAAAGGATTTTTATTATTGTAACAATAACTTATTAAAGCATGGGTTTCATGTTTGGGTCATCATAATATTAGTCAAAGTACCTGTTGTCAACTCCTAGGATTAATATTGAGTTTATAGAGTAACTGTACATTCGAAGAGATCCTTCTTAGGATTTTAGATCATGTAAAAAGGTTTTGTATCAAGTCAAATATGAATTATGTGTCCTCTGCATCATGTTGGCCTAAGGAAGTTCAAGTCGTCCTAAAGTCCCCCATTCGACCCACAAGAAGCCTATATATTGAAGGAGGTCGAAGTCATTTGGAACACTCACTCTCTCAAGCAATTCGATGTCTCAAGAAGAGTTGGGAAGTTTGAAGTATATTATCAGAAGGACAAAATAAGTGTGAGTTTGGGGGAATCTATAGAGAAGAAGAAAATCGATATTTCGGTGTCTCTCTCTCTGTGTTTCATGGTCTGGTTTGGGAGATCAAAGTCCCCTAGGGTTTTGCTGCTGCCGAAAGTTGCATGTTGCTAGAAACTACTATCTAGTCGAAGTTGCTAGAAGGGGTCAAAGATCTTGGAGGCTAACATGGTGTGCAGGGAAAGCCTGGTCTTCGTCTAGGGTGAAGAGTCTCAAAGAATATTATTGAAATGAGGAATTATCTTGACTGGGTTTTCCCATCGAGGGGGGGGGGGGTTTTCCCTAGCATGTGCCTATATCTTGTATCTCTTTTTTTGTGATATTCATGTATGTATAATTGCTTGATGAAAGATAAGATAATAAAGAAGTAAAAGAATCCAACACACTCACAAGTAATTATCAAGAAAGGAGAATAAAAATCTATTATAATATCCTTGATTTTTCAATATGGTTTCAAAGCTAAGGTCAAGAGAAGTCGAATATCACTTTGCTGGCATGGATTCTACCTCTATGGTGAACTACATAAGTTTGGGTTTCAACTCTGATGGAAGATGGATAAAAAATATCATCTACTACCTATTCAACAAATTCAAGATTCATGGATTCTTGGCTGCCATTACAAGATCTCATACTGATGACAATGCATGGATCATTGATAGTGGAGCATCAAGACACATGACAGGTGAAGGTAAGAAACTACACACACTATCAAAGGATTCATCCTCTCATGCAGTGGAATTGGGTGTAAACAAAAGCTATGTTGTTAGAGGCCTGTGATCCACATCATTAAAGTTGGACAATGGATCGAAGCTGCATCTCAACAACATTCTCTATGTTCCAGGTTTGAAAAAGAATTTACTTTTTATTTCTTGTTTAGGAGAAAAGGGGAAGGAATTGCTTTTGTTGATGGAAAATTATTGGTTTGGGGAAAGAAATATAGTATTGGCAAAGCTAGGGTTATTAGAGTTCATGAAGGAAGTCTTTACCAGGTTATCACTCCATCTCCCCAAGCTCTGGCTCATATGGAAATAAGTCCCATTGAACTATGGCATCAAAGGTATGCCCATGTTCATTATAGGGTCATCCATACTCTTAGCCAATTGGTTCATGGTATTCCTATATGAAGTTAGACCTAGAAGGTGTGTGCAAGGGATGCTATTTGGGGAAGCATACTATAAATCCATTTCATCATAATGAATCTAGATCTAAAGAAATATTAAATCTCATCCATTCCAATGTATGCGGGCCCATGTATGATAAGATACTTGGAGGTCATCTCTACTATGTAACATTCATTGATGACCATTCAAGGAAGACATGGATCTACCTACTCAAAACTAAAGATGAAGTATTTGATAAGTTCAAGGCATTTAGGGATAAGGTAGAAACCCTAACCAAAAAGAAGATAAAGACTCTAAGGCTGACAATGGTGGGGAATACAACTCTAAAGATATTATTGTGTAATGTAAGGATTTAGGTATTAAGAGGAAGCTCATTTTTCCCTACAATCCCGAACAAAATGGATTGGGCAAAAGGAATTATAGGTCAATCAAAAAAGGCATTCGAACTATGCTCCTTAATCAAGATCTCCTGAAGTTCTTATGGGGTGAAGTAGTGATGATTGCAGTGTATGTTCAAAATAGAAGTCATCATAAGATTCTTAATAATACTACACCCAACGAATTATTCACAGGAAAGAAGCCAAGTGTGGATCATTTCCACATATTTGGAAGTCGAGCATACATCTATGTTTCGAAAGACAAGCAAAATAATTTGTACTCGACAAGCATCAAGGGAATATTCGTTGGTTATAGTCTTTCCTCAAATTCATATAGAATATACGTAAAGGAGGGAAGATACATTGAAGTAAGAAAGGATGTCATGTTTGATCAGAATCAAGCTTACAAGAAATCAAAGGATATTCCTATTGATTCTGATGATGAAGAATTTCTCGTATTTGAAGAAGATGAAGTTCATCATGATAACTCTACTAAAAATGATGAAGAAGAAGGACCAAGTGAGACTATTCAATCAGTGGTTATCCTAACCACAAGGAAGAGGCCAAATTGGTTGAGAGCTAGACTAGAAGATGATGAAGGACATGAAGTTGCGAAAGGGTCCTCCAGGGAAAGTAAGAAACCGAAAAGGTATTCTGGTTATGTTACATATATGACAAAATTGATTGAAGCCAAACCATCTACATTCTAGGAAGCTGAACATGAAGAGGTTTGGAAGAAAGTTATGCAGGAAGAATGTGAATCCATCATGAATAATGGGGTTTGGGAAATCGTTCCGAGACCTAGTGACAAATCAATTGTCACATCAAAGTGGATCTATAAGATCAAACATGTTATTGATGGAAGTATAGACAAGTACAAAGAAAGGTTCATTGCAAGGGGCTTCTCTCAAAATGAAGGCATTGACTATGAAGAAACATTTGCACCTACTGCAAGGTAGACTACCATTAGATCGTTGGTTGCACTAGCTACTACAATGGGTTGGAATATCCATCAAGTGGATGTTAAGGCTAGATTTTTGAATGGGACCATTGACGAGGAAGTGTACATCGAACAACCTAAAAGGTTTGAAGTGAATAGCAGGGACTCTCATGTTTGTAGACTTTGTTGAAATATGGCAACATGAATATTTCAATTTAATTTGTCCTTGAATTAAATTGTGAATTAAAATCGAATTTAGTCTTAACAACTACTTGGAATAATTAATTAATTAATTTTAAATTAATTAGTTGGAGAAATTAGAGTTAGAAGTCTTTATGAAGTCATGCAAGAGTTATCCCTTAAATTAAGGAGATAAGATTAAGTTATCTTTGATTTGTAATTAGTTAACTCAGTTTACTGAGTTAAGTCCAGTTAAATAAGTTCCAAACTATTTGAGGAACTAATAGTGAGTTAACTGTGAGTTGATGCATTAATGCACTCAACTAGTGCTACTCTAGTTAACTGAAGATTCCCTCATCATAAACTCATGCATGTCTATTATGAGAAAGACTCAGTTGAGATTAATGTTCAAGGACAATGTACTATTAGTTGCATGTGTTTTCTCATGGAGAAAACTCATGCATGCAATCAAGGATTCATCCTTAAGGATTGCACAGTTTTGAAGGCTTAATCATCCACTTGGTAAAGGAAATCATCCACATGGAACAACGCAAGGAAATAGGAGCTTGGAGGGCAGAGAGGAAGGCTGGAGAGAAGCCAAGATTGCCTGTGAGAATCTATGAGGATTGTATTGAGAGATGGCTAGTTGTGAGAGCTAAAGCTTTGTATAATTCCTATGTATTTCCACCATGTACGATAATACAATAGTGTGGGGTTTTTAGATGAGGCTTTCCCTAAAGTATTTTCATGTGCATTGTGCCATTGATTCTTCTTCTTCTGGTTATATTGTTCAGCTCGATCTTTAAGCTTCCACAAATTGATAGTAGAAGTAGGTTATAGTATTTTGCTTTGATTTATATTTCATTATTGGGTTAACCTACACAAATTCTCTACATACTTAGGAAGGATCTATATGGCTTGAAACAGGCACAAAGGGCATGGTATGCAAGAATGGATGCATATCTTCTCAGGATCCAATTCGTGAAGATTACTGTTGATTTGAATCTATATATAAAAGTCATGAATAATGAGCCAGTCATTATTCTACTGTATGCGGATTATCTATTCATCATCGGTGGAGAGAGAGAGAGAGAGAGAGAGAGAGAGAGAGAGAGTATGTTTTTCAATACTCTATTTCATAGATTATGCAGTGTCTTGAGGCTACTTTGTTTTGCACCAAGGGAGTAAGAGAGGATAGTTGACCTCATATATGCCTATGTAATCTCATTTATGCCTACCCGTTATGGGCTTGTGCCTAGCCAATGAGGATCTCATTAGCTCTCAAATTTGGATATTTCCCATGTAGGTGAACCCAAGGTTTATTAAAATCGATGTGAAGTTATGGGCATGGTTGGAAACTTAATACCATGTGTTATATATGTTTGGGATGGAGAAGTGGGGAAGAGGTCAATCTGACTTTGTTGTGAATTGACGAGTGACTCCTCTCGTGACTCATGGAGCGTGCCTTCTTTGACTTGTAACCTATGCCACATTAATTCGAGGTTTGTGTTAGTTAGGAATCCTTGTCTTTTTCATCATGATATATTTAGGCCCTATGGGAGCTATTACTATCCAACCCAAAAAATCACTTCCTCTAAGAATTTTCAGAAGTGAAATTGGAAATTTCCAAATTTAGGGGAGGCTTGTTTCCTGATTTTTTCATTGTCTTGGTGCAACTATGGAAATTTCTTAGGACCTTGGAGGGTGGACCTTGAAGAGTTTCAAATCTGAGCATGCAAAACATAACACAACTTCTTGGTGGAAAGTTGAACATTCAATACAATATGATCCTTTCACTCCAAGCAATAGGTACTCTATTTCTTTATTAGCCAGTGTTGGTCATAACTAGTGTTTTTTGTCCTCTTTCCAATGTGATCATATCGAACAATTGTCCCTATTTATCTATACATCAAGTAAAAATTATTATTATCTATAAATGGTGGTCATAGTTAGTATTTCTGGTTTATTTTTCAGTGTGTTCCCATTGAGGTGTTCAATGTTATTGCTAGTTCTCCTTATTCTTTTGTAGTTGACTTTACTCTGATTCTTCTTGTTAAGAGCTTAGGTGCTAGGATTTATGACTCCATTCATTGGGGTTTTCAGACCATAAAGTATATTATTCACAATTAGGGACATCAATATAATTGGAGGACAAGAAGTTATTATTTTCCTTGAAAATTTCTAGCAATCATGGCTCTCAACATGAGCAAATGTGGGACCAAATGCATAAAATGCGGGGAGACATATATGCCCTCCAATTGAATCAAAACAATTTAGTTTCAGGCCTCGCTTCTTTTCAAAACTCTCATCAATCATTGAAGCCTAATGTATCAAAATAAAGATGAACTATCTAGTTTTCTCTAGAAGTTGGAGAATCTATGTCTATCTTTGCAACATCAACATTCTAGTCCAACTTCATCAAGTATATCCATTAGTTATACCAACATTGCAGTTCTATATGTTAATGACCCAACCCCAAAAATGGAAATGAAATATTACCAAAATGATATTTTCTTGCCTCATCTGCTTCATAAACATGTTAGCTAAAGTTTGCAAAATTTTAGGGGTCTATTGGAAAGTGTTCACCTCTAGATTCCCCCTGTTTTGTTTTTTACTTTAGTTGGATTTTTGAGGGGATTGTTAGTCTAGGTATCTATTTTGTTTCGATTTTCCAACAAGAATCTCTTCCTTCTAACCTTTTTGATGTAACTGCTACATCCTTCACACTAATTTCCAGCTAATATAAAATTCTCTTTCTGGTGTAAAAAAAATTTGCAATTCTATTATATTCAATAAGTGTTTGAACTTTGTCCAGTGTGAGGCAGGCTACTTAACAATGACATAGATAATGGAGAAATAAAACACTTTTATTAAATGTCAGGGAGTGTATAATGAGATTTTAATAAATGTGAAGCAATATATAGTCAAATTTGAGTAAATGTGAGATATTGTACAATGAAATTTTAATAAATATGAAACATCGCACAACCAACTATAATGTAATGAATACTTTATTCTGGAAATTATTATATAATATGCAAGATACAAGGATAAATGGTAGGTTTCTACTAAAGGTGTACAAACAACAAAACCTAGTCAAGAGATTGGCCTTAAAAGCACTCCCTTGGTGTAATTAACAATCATTTCCAAATGTGTAGAGATATATTCTTATAAAGTATGAAGTGTAAAAGATGAAATTTTATTTATTGTTTAAAATTGTGTTAAATGTTTTTTTTTTTACTTTTTTATTCAATAAAAATATGTAACAATTAATATATTTAATTAAAAAAGAATAAAGCATAATTTTAAACTTATTTTTGAAAATCCTCGGATGTGGGTAATACAATCTCATTAATTCCATCCTAGTTTCCTATGGCTCCCCCTCCAATGAGCCTCGATCCCAACATCTAGCGACACTCACTTGAGGTGGGTCTTAATGACCCTGCCATACCATTACTCCATGAATCATGGCAACCACCCTAGCTCCGTAGATAATTAAATGCCACTCTCCACATGGCCTCATGATCCATTCCTCCCTTGGCTACAATCTCGACCTCTATTTCCCTTTCTTAGGCATTTGATACTCCTTGGTGGGTGAAGCTCTGCCATGCTCTAGAGTTGAGCCTACCTTGGTTGTTTGCTCATGCTCCCTTTAGAGGCACTTTGCTACAATCCTTTTGTTATCAGGAAAACTAGTGTCCATTCAGAGTTGCTAGTCCCACTAAGACAGGTAGCTATCTTAGAAACAAACAAATTAAAGTTACTTGCATTTTCCTTTATGAGAAGTAGATGAGAGAGAAGCAGAGAGTACAAACCTCAGTCTTTCGCTTGGCTCCTTTCTTGTTTCCTCTCCCCTTTGACAGATCTTTGTCACTCCTTCCTTACTTGTCCCGCTTCAAAGAACACTTGTAGAGTCAAAGCAGCATAATACCATCAAAGCATAGAGATCTACAATCATAAACAATATAGGATCAGATATATATTGACCACACAAATGCATATAT